>JALPQI010018069.1:0-19058 GCA_025490895.1 Thaumatotibia leucotreta
CTTCTTGTAGGTTTTCCAGTAAAGTAAACGTAAGGAACTATTTTCGCTATCGTCTCTATCGTGTCTATATATAGTCGCTTAGTACCCACAGTCCCACAACCCAAGCCTTAATTGAGTTTAGCGTGGGACTAGGTCGATTTGTGTGAGTTTGCTCCATGGTTTACTTTGAACATGATTAAATTGTATTTGCTTGAAAAACCAAAGACCTTGGAAGGTGCATTCAGACCAAACGAGCATTCGATATTCTACCCCCCACTCTACGAAATCAACGAATCACGTTTTGTGTGACGATCGAATTTCGTAGAGTAGGGGGTTAGAATAGCGACGAGCATTCGCTATTCTAACCCCCTACTCTACGAAATTCGATTTGGTCTGAATGCACCTTAAGATGCAAGGTATCATAAAAAGAAAAATTAAAGTCCCGTATAATCCAAGCAAAACCATCTAGTCAACCCGACTGCACATAGATTACCTTTGTTACAATTTAAAAGCAAAATTTACTCAGTAATTTAACTGCGAAATGTAAAACTGCACTGACAGTTTGTTTTTTGCATGCGGAATTGTGTTAGTTTAAGCAAACGCCTAATTGGGGTTCGTTCGTGTATTTGGGGAACGTTTTTAGTTATATCCTGTGCTATTTACATAGTAAGTTATACGATTAAAAGGGCATTGTTACGAGCTTGCGAGTTTATCGAGGTATAATAATATTTTCTAGCTCGTTATTTTAGTTGCTGGTGGTAGGACCTCGTGCAGGGTCCGCCCGGATAGCTACCACCGTCTTACCCGTTAATCTGTTGCTAAATAGTTAGTACTGTGTTCCGGTTTGGGGGTAAGATAGCCGGTGTAATTACTGGCATAGAGGTAATCTAAGTCCTCAGGGTAGGCAGCGCATAGGAAAGGGGTTTGGGTAAAGTTGGCGTCGTTCCTTAATTTTGGCGGCCACTCATGAAAGTGGTAAATTTGAAAAGAGCCATTTAAAATAAACTTATTTTATTATGGAGTGCATATAGCTAAATTATATCGGAGCCGAGATATCATACTTTAAAGTTTTATAGTAAAGACTCGTATTTATTTTTGAAATGCATCGGAATGAGGTAAAAACTACTATGTGTATGCCACGTAAAACCTAACCTTAACTCATAAGGACATGAGGTTCTTTTTCGGTCAATGATTATTTAGAGATAGTTCCTTTTTTCTTTAACACGGCGATTTTATGACGGATGTCGATGAACGTTCTATTGAACGTAATTATGTCAAAGGTTTTATATCGCATTTTAAACAACAAATAAAAGTATTCATATTTTAACACTTTATGCGTGTTTTTTCAGGTATATGAATAAATGTAGACAAGCGAATCGTATGTTTTCGGGTAGGTACCTAATAACGTTCCCCCGTGGGGTGCCCACCTAGTCGTGGTGGAGGGGCTTAGTAAACGTGGACTGGTCACCCACGGTGAAGCGAAGAGGCACCCGGGGCTGGCCAGTTTTGGGCTGCCGGCTGGCCCGAGGAGGACGCTCCAAGTGGGCTCGCCAAGCCCGCTTAGGACGCGTGGAGGTGGACCGCAGAGGAAGAGGAGTGTTGTCGGTGTTGTCGTTGCCGCCTCCTATCCTCTGCGGCCGAGGTGGGATCGCAGGGGGAGAGGCGTGATGGTATTACGGAGCGCCACTCTCCCTACCCCCCTGCGACCTTGGCGGGGCCGTTCCGCCGTAACGGCGTTGGTGGGGCTGCAGAGGAAGAGATTGTCGGTGTTGTCGTTGCCGCTCTCCCTATCCTCTGCGGCCGAGGTGGGGATCGCAGGGGGAGAGGCGTGATGGTATTACGGAGCGCCACTCTCCCTACCCCCCTGCGACCTTGGCGGGGGCCGTTCCGCCGTAACGGCGTCGGTGGGGCTGCAGAGGAAGAGGAGTGTCGGTGTTGTCGTTGCCGCTCTCCCTATCCTCTGCGGCCGAAGTGGGATCGCAGGGGGGAGAGGCGTGATGGAATTACGGAGCGCCACTCTCCCTACCCCCCTGCGATCTTGGCGGGGCCGTTCCGCCGTAACGGCGTCGGTGGGGCTGCAGAGGAAGAGAAGTGTCGGTGTTGTCGTTGCCGCTCGCCCTATCCTCTGCAGCCAAAGTGTGGTCGGCGGCATAACCACAGACCTGATATGCCGCCGGGTGCCGGGAAATCTTCCGGCACCTACGGTCTCCTTGTGGCGGTTTCGGGAGGGTCCGCCACAATGCATCATGGAGACCGAGGAGGAAGGCGCGCCCAATCATCTGGCGCGCCCAGCGTGGAGAGTCTTCGGACACCCGCGAAGGAGCTGCCGGCAAGCAGCTGCCGCCGGCGGGGTTGCGAATGTAAGCGAGAGCGTTCTCGTAACCCCGCCAAAAAGGCGACGAGGTGGCATATGGGGGGTTTTTTTAGTGGGTATACCGTAGGCCTCATTAGCCAAACGGGAGTCCCACATAACCGCTCGGGTCCCCTCCCGCACCCGGGCGGTATGCGTAAAGCATTTTTCCCCCCCTAAACAAAAAAAAGGTACCTAATAAAGTTAATTGATTATCCGACCAAATCAAATACCGCTTGGACCTGTCACTGAACATAATTGAGGTACCTATACAAAAAACCCAATTTGCAAGATTTCTGCGACCAAAATCCCGATTGCATCGATCCGTGGTTTTTAAGAGGCAGAATACAATCGCGGCACTCCAACAGAAGACAGTATTTTGTTTATGTTGCTGTAGATGGTGGATTACAAGGCACAGAGGCAATATTAGGATTAGGACATTGTTCATGTGTTGTTGGGAAGAGAACCTTAGGTTGTTGCTCACATGTAATGTCAATTATATGGTTCTTGGGATGGGGATGGATTATCAAGAACATCTTGATCCCCCGGCACAGTTTTTAGAGAGAGTGATTCGCCAAGATAATATTGAGAATGAAGTTTACGACGAGCCAGAAAATGTGTAAAAAAGTATTCAACGTAATACTAAAAATTACAAATGACGTTATCTGGGAAAAGGGACGTTATTGTCATTGGCGCTTACGGCGTTATGAGCCATGTTTGTATACACATACGACGTTACCGGGCGTAAGAGCCATCGACAACAAGGCCCCTTATCCCAAATAATGTCACATATATATTATTATGTTGTGTTGTATACATAAGAAAGCATTAGTAACAATTCCAATCTAAAAACTAATCTAATTAGGTATATTTCCTACTCGACATATGTCAAAACATTTTGCATGTGTGCATCACACCTGTGTTTCCTTATGGTGTAGTCAGAGGGTGAACCGTCTATTGAAATAATTTTGCTTCATTTTTAATGTTCACTAAACCGACAGCATAGAAATCGCATAAGAAAATACAGTTGCATTTTCACATACCTAAGATCTTCTTTTTTTAAGTCGGTTAAATTAACTATTATACTTTAAGGGCAATATCCTTGTATCTTTGTTAGTAGTATTATCGAGTTAAATAAGCTGTAGTCATCTAAGCTGTCTCCTAAACCTGTCTTAGTTAGGTATATTCACTGGTCCAATAACATTGTTTGAAGGGCCATATCTTGGCTCCGATATTACTTACGGCAAAACTTATTTTGTAAATAAGCTAATCTAAGGTAGCACTACAAAATAGTAGTAACATAAACGATGGCCGCTGAAAAAAAAAATGACGCCACTATTCCATACAAAAATACCCAAACCCCTTTTTTGGTCACTATGTCCATGGGCCTCAGTTCCCGCTTTCCATAACGTGAGCTGAGAGCTCAGTTGTCTTCGTAACATAAAAAAAAACTTAAGTGATGCGCTGGGTGCACACGCGTCCGGTGTCGCTTGACCTTAAACGGAACAAAATATTGGTGTGAGAAGTTTTTAATACTCGTATTACATAATATTTACTTAGGTACACATCATAATCATCATCATATCAGCCGAAAGACGTCCACAGCTGAACATAGGCCTCCCTCTTGTCATAATGACCGGTCCTGCGCTACCCGCATCCAGCGGACTCCTGCCTTCACCAGGTCATCAATCTTTGTCAGGTCAGGACTTGTGGGGGCCTACCCACGCTACGCCTTACACATGTTGTTTATTTCGGAAGGGTTAATTTATGCTTTTATGAAATAATGGGGAATTTTCCTTAAGAATCCTCTCAATCATGCTCAATGAAAAACACGTTCATGTAACTTGCGTTTTTCCTTATAATAGATTGAAAATGCTGCAAATCAAATTAGCAACATGAAGTTGCTACGTGCACATGGGAGAAGTAATGATTTATTCAGTACAAGTAGTACTGATAAACGTCGTAGGATACAAGTGCGAAAATAATTAAAATAGAAACGAGTGCCAAGATAGAAACACGACCGAGGGGAGTGTTTTAAATCTACACGAGTTACGAATTTCGTTTTCTATATTTAATTTATTATATTTATAACCATTTTTATCGGCATTGACATGGTTTTACAAAATCTTGGTACACTACGTTTTCAAATTAAATCATTTTTCGAATTTGCTTTTCCTATATTGGTAATATTATCTTTGAGAAAAATATTGTCAAGTAATAGGTAAAGAAAAGACATAAAATAGAATTTAAAATTGCGATATTACAGGATATAATAGTTATATAATTATGACTATGGCGGTGTATTATCGCAATTTCACATTATAAGGGTCTCCCATAACCTTTCGACGCTTTCGATGTTTTAAGGCAAATCGCGTCGTCCGAGTTACTTTTCGCTCTTATTACATAGTAATAAAGGATTATGCCGAAATCTCGTCGATGGGTGAATATCTGAGTCTCAATGTTATACTTCGTCCTTTATATACGGTACCATTCCTCCTTCAAATGACAAAGTACCAGATTGTAACGAGTAGAAACTTTGGCAAAAATGATGCCACCAAAATTAGGCGGTGAAAAACGCTCAGATAAGCAAACGCTAAATTGGGGCACGTGACCTCCGATTATTTTGCCCTGTTTAGGTAAAACGGCTTTTGAAGCATTATCCTCAATAAAAACAATAACAACTGTCTTTAATTTGAGGTTAATCCCGATCATCTGCAATCCGATCCCCGATTAACCTCCTCCATACAAAACGTAGTATCTTCATAATGCTTGCTTCAGTACTTAAGCCCTTTTTAACGTGACCAATGTAACTAGGAACAGTTAAAAATAGCCGTCTTTATTACTCCCTCGCGTTTAGCGTTTAATCACGCTATTTCTGTCTCTGTCACGCGGTGATTTATAGCCCTCGTTACACGCGCACGCGTCACTTTGAGACGCATGTCAAAAACAAAAGAGTTGGTACATGTTTGAGCGATTTTGGCCTGTATGGGTGGGTATTTAGGGTGGAAATTGAGTGTAGTGATAGACGTGAATATTGGGAGGACTAGATTAGTTCTGCAATTATGATGGTATTTTATGTGTAAATGTTTCTAAGACGTCCCTAGGTGTACCTGTAGATATTTCTTCAGATTTATAATGGCGTTCGTCATTCATACATTTCATAATTAATCATATATTATGCATTATATAAACATATATTTTTTTCTTTTCAACAAGTATTTGGTTCTGTGTTAAGTACAATACAAGTAAAAAAAATTAAATAAAATTGCGTTTTTCCTTATAATGGATTGAAAATGCTGCAAATCAAATTATCAATCAGGAAGTTGCTACGATCCACGTGGGACTTAAATGAAATCATAAATTTCTACATTTGGTTTATAATACTTGTATCATTTGGATTTGTTGCTTTTTTGTCGCACTCGTGAATTGGTACATTGTTATTATTTTTGTTCATTCTGAGCTCATATTTATGAATTTTTGCAATGGGACTGACATACGATTCGAGAAAAAAAATGTGATGTTCCATACAAACCTTACATTTTTGTTCTTATCGGATGTCAGTCCCATAGTAAAACTTCAGCAAAATTACTTTAGAATCAACCCTCTAAAATTTGGCCCTCTAAAATCACCCTGAACATATATCTCACGTGCCATGACTTTTCGAACAAAGTCCAAGCAGTAAATATCACAAATAAGACTATCAATGAAATTATCTTACAATAGATCTTGATTGTGTTTGGTAAGATTCCGTAATCTTTGCCATTTCGGCGGCCATTTGCGTTTGATTGACTTTTTATTAATCACGGAACTATGTCAGCGCGGTGATAACTCTGGGTCAAGTTTTGTGTTATTCTCGTCGCTTCCAGTTTAAGGCTAATCATTGTTGTAACTATTAAGTTCTTCAAAATTTTTTTGTAGAACTTAAGAAAAATATATATTATTGGATGTGTGGTGACGGCAGTAAAAACAGATCTCACCACTCCAAATTTCCTCGCAGGGTTTGAAGTGTTGCTGACCATTCTGTGATTGAAGATTTATGATGGGCAGCAGCGTCATCATAGTGCGATTGCCAATCCGCTTGCCCATCATGACGATAATGGCATTTACCTCCTAATGCTTCGTACGTATAGTTAATGGGGGAGGCCTAAGTTTAGCAATATTTTAGATAGCGCTTCTTTTTCGCTTACATAAAACGTGACGCCCTGATAACAGGCGATAAAAAACAGATCATAATCCTGGTTTATCTAAGACGAGTGTTTAAAGTACGGTAATAGCAGCAAGTTCGACATTTTTTCTGCCCCCCTTAATGGATAGCTTAAGCTGGCTTAATTTAATTACGGCGACCTACTTACCCAGAGTTTGGCCTTCGCCAACTCGATGGTTGACAACTGATGTTGCGAACTTTTGTGACAGCAGCGAAATTTCACATTGTTATTGACTTGTGATTTTGTGAATCTTATGTGTTACTTACTGTGAAATCTTTAAAAAGCTTATCTACGGCACGGCGTGCTGTATGCTACGGAGGTTGACTAAACCTTAGAGTACTTAAACCTTAGAATTTGTATCGCATCATCAGCCTATCTCAGTCCACTGAACGTAGGCCTCTCCGAACTATGCGTAGACGTATTAGGATGTAAATGCACATAATCTCCACGCTGGGCAAGCGAATTGGTGACACTTCGATCCCTCAGTCGACTCTTACGACACCCGCGGGAAGAGTTGGGGTGGTGACAAAATGTATTCTTACTTGACGGCAGTAACTCAACACGGCAGAATTTGTATAGAATGGCTAATTTCTTTCCAAATTTGTATATTGACGTCATAGTAAGACTGTCCATGATCTAGGTACGGGGTTAACCCTTTAATTTTAACAGTAAATATGTGTTAAGTGTATCGTAAATCGCTGCTATATTCGATTTACTACGATTGATTGGCAGTAGCGTCATCCTAGTAGACACATTACTACGATCGCCAATCCGTTTGCCCAGCGTAGTGATTATGGACATTTTAATCGACCTCTCCTCGATCCTCTACCGTCTATACGCATAGTCAATAGGAGAGACCTATGTCCTGCAGTGGATTGAAATAGGCTGATGACGTGACTAGGGTGTGCTCTCGGTTCTGAATTTGTATGGCAAGAAGCGGGAATTCCCAGAACCAGAACCGGGAATTCCCAGAACCAGAACCGGGAGTTCCCAGAACCAGAACCGGGAGTTCCTAGAACCAGAACCGGGAGCACAGCCTAGACGTAACGCGACGTGACGCGTCCTAAAAAAGGTTTTCATATGGATTTAGCTGAATTCACGTCGATAGATTTAGAGAGGCCCTTAGTGTAGCGATGAAATGAAGAATGCTTCACATTAAACTCCGTACACGGTTCCACGGATCGCTTAAACAACGTTTCGGTAATAAAAAGGCAACTAGTTTGAAGCGTTTTGCGTGCCATAACTCCGCCATTTTGCTTAAACTGCATTTAGGTATTTCATGAATCTGCTTTACTGCTCGTGGAGAACTACGGTTAAACTCTGGAGTGGCATTTAAAAATATGATATCTGTTTAAGCTGATGTTTGGGATACTTTAGTAATTGTGTACCTACCTAATTAAAGTTTAATCGTTTTAAATCGTGGTTACTTTTTGAGACGATAATAACGCAAAAATAATAATTTCTGGGTAAAAGTAAAACGTGGAAATATTCAGCTTTGCTTAAGTATCAAATCACATCATCGATCTATTTCAGGCTCTCCTGTGAGCTATGTGAATAGACGCATTAGAAGGTATGTATTGGTATATATTTGTTATGTATGTATTGAATTACCGTGAGTTTACCGTGGGACTAGGTCGATTTGTGTAAAGATGTCCAAAAAAATATTCGTAAATTTCGAGAATTTGTTTCTCTCACTCTAATGACGCCTTCGTTTGAGTAACAGAGAAAAATCCTCGAAATTTACGAATTTCGATTTTTGCTGTCATTTAAAGCGTCACTCATATATTAAGTTTATAGTTGAATTTACACACAAAGTAATATAAACATTTAATGAATCGCAATACAGTGACCCGACAGCGCATCGCACCCGCAGTGTAAGCGGTCATAACATAACTTTGCCCCAGCCGCAGCGTTTGGCAGTTAAACTCACTTTATTATACGATTCTTTTTTTAATATCTTTAGTTACAAATACAACGACACCATCATCAGCCTATATTAGTCCATTGCTGGACAAAGGCATCTCCTATTACCTAAGCGTGCAGACGTGTTAGGAGGTATAGTCCATTTCAAATACGAAGGCCCGATTTCGCTTGACAATGTCATTAGGCGGCAACAAGAGGATCAGTGATAACAAAAGATACCTGGCCAGACCCTTTCTTATGATGATGCTGCTGCCTATCATCAATGTTCAATAAATAAATGGTCAGTGACACTTCAAATTCAACAAATAGAATGTAATAATTAATTGGTAAATAATTACAACAGACTTACAAAATTTACTTGGTCGTGGCTGTCTATATATTTAAGAATACATAATTACTTATATATGTATCTGTTATACTATACAGGGTGGTCCAAACATTTTTGACGTCAAAAATTGGACACGATTGGCTAGGGATTTAAGTGGGGACTCAAATGCGGCATCATGCCCGTATAAACTCCTGCGCAGATGGTTATAGGTACTATGCATGTGTGTGTAATTTGTATGCTAGTAGTACACGGGTGCGACTTGTGTTTTAATTACATTTTCTCAGAGACGGGATTCTCTTTTTTGCACAAAAACATATGAGTAATAATAATTAATTCTGCGAACGGTCTCATAGCGAAGAGTCTCGATCAACACCTCAAGAGGCTCTCGCTAGGTGGTTGGGTCAAGGGTCAGATGCAGAAGGCGGTAATCCTGGACACGGCGCGCATAGTCCGGCGGTTCCTCTCCCTGCAGCCCTAACCACCGGCAGCTTGGGCCCGCCCCGTTGCCGGCGGCACCCTAGGTTAGGTTTTTTATAAAGTATTTATGTGTTTTGTATTGTTTTTGTATGTTGTATTATATTTTAATTTTATAAATATTGTTATAAAAAGCCTAGCCTAAGAGACATGAGAAATAAAGAGTATAATAATAATAAATAATAATAAAAACATTTATTCGCGACACACAAGACAAGACAGCATATATAAAATCGTTTACAAAGAAAAGTTGGTGCATCACGAAATGGACCCTACTCAGCGTAGTGCTAGCCCGAAGACCAGCGCTGACGACAGATAACACACAAACAGAGTAAAAAAGTTTTGTACCTGTACAACATCAAAAATACATAATCTTAAAGAAAAAGCACTTATTGTCTTCTATCTATACTTTTTTGTCTTAAAAAAGAAAGAACGTAACGAAATTTACTTTATTAGCACAATGCAGAAACTTAAAATAACTACAAAAAGCGACATATTATATAAAACAAATTGCGCTAAATGGCCCACCTATAACTGCCCTACACAGACAAAAAACTAGGGCTTATTGGGATATCTAAATATAAAGCGGAATTTAGTACGTAAGTTCCGAAAAAACACACTGGTGAGTAAGGTGGAAATACTAGTGCGCAATATGTCAACAGAGAATATTTATTTAAATCACGACAATATCGTGAACAAATATTATTTTGTTCATATATAAATTACATAAAGTGTTGTCATGTATTTTACGAGAGGAGTTTGTTAGTTTTGTCTCAAAATTATTACTAGTATTTATATACAGGGTGGCACCACCCTGTATATAAATACTAGTGACCCGCCCCGGCTTCGCACGGGTACTATACCTACATAATTATAAACATTCCTCTTGAATTACTCTACCTATTAAAAAAAATCTCATCAAAATTCGTTGCGTAGTTTGAAAGATACGTACCTACAATGGGACATAGGGACAGAAAAATTGACTATGTAGTGATATATCGTGCCAGAACTTCTTCTTCTTTCTTGGCATTTCATCGTAAAAAAACAGAACTATTTCAATGTCACCAGGTAAAAGATTGCATCAAACAGTTTAAAGAAAAACGTTAATTTTTTTTGTTAATGTCGTATATTCGTTTCGTTATTTGACTTATTTGTTTGCGTATTGTGAAATTGACTTCACATTTTTATTTCATTGCCAGTTCGAGAAAAGCACTTTACTTGCTTCGCCTGGAAACCAAACTTATCAGGATATTTTCTTCCGTTACCGCGAGGATTACACATGAAATAAAACTATGGAAACATCGAGGTAAAGTTAAATTAAATTAATACAAGCGAGTTTATCCCTTTTCCATAGTTTTATTTTAAACTTATCAGGCTTTGTGTCTCTATTCTAATGTACCTACAAAGTCGGCTAAGTTTGGTTTGCCAGCCTCTGCAGTAATGTAGGTACTATTTCTTCTTTTAACGTGTAGAATAAGTACATGGTTATAATCTTATTGCTTGGGTGATAGAATCGCAATTTAAATAAGCGGTTATTTTTTTATGCAAATACAGTAGCATCTTGTGGTTTCTAACAATAGACAAAGAACACAGTCAGAAGTTATCTGAATTACTTATTATAAAATCTGTCGCATTGTTCGCGAGCACCGTGTATAGTTGTATACACAGGACCACCTTGACTAAGCAAGCATTTTTGTGACAAATACCTCACCGGGATTCTAACCTGAAACCTGTATCTACGCAGACATATATGGTTAGAAAAGTGTAGGCTCGTGAAATATATGGGTGTCCCTTGTTGGCAAATGCCATCACTTATCGCATAGCCTGTAAAACGATTTGTTACTCGCCTCTCCGTCCGCAGCTAAGGTCCGCAGTCATAACTCTGCCGCATGTCGCAACGCAGTATATTATCGTAATAGATTAGCTTTTTGTAGGAAATATTTACTATATGCTCAATGTTGTTTCTTTATCAACATATCAGCCAAGGACGTCCACTGCTGAACATAGGCTTCCCCAAAAGATTGCCACAATGACCGGTCCAGCGCCACCCGCATACAGCGGACTTCTCCACGTTTAGCATTTTGAATGAAGGGTATGAAATTTGTAATTAATTGAACCAGTCGTTACTTTGCGGAAGTCCATAATCCATATTAACATATTTTCGATGCCACGTCAAATACAAAAGCTGTCACTCAGACGCAACGTCGGTAAAATGTCAAAACTGTATGTGATCTTTATGCATGTGGGTGTAGTTTTATATTGCTCTGTGGACCAGGACTTATATATCAGTCGTTGGCGTCCAAAAGGTTAAAGGATGGAGGTCCTTATTCACGTTCATTACAAGTTCAGGCAAAACCATGTGGACTTACAAAAACATGGAATATATTAGTTATAACGCAATCAGACACTTACCTATTTCGTATTCTTTGATGATACAATGAATAATTTACTCGCCTTCTTATTTGTAGATAACCCACGTTCCTCCGTAATCAGGACTATAAACCTATATTTTTATGGCTCGACTTTATGATGGTTCGAGTGGCTCGACTCAACAGTTGGCCTGAGTTGGCTCGAGCTCTAGCTTTATTGGCAGTTCACGGATTGAACCGGTTTACTCCGGTTTTATGGCTCGATACGGATGTTTATTAAAATCGGAGGCGTTATCGGATTCGATGGCTATTGTATTGGATTTAATGTAAAGCTGGATGGCTACTGATTTCAAAGTTCATGATTTGCATATATTACTCAATAGGATTTAAGAGGATAGTTAACTACACTACAACCTCGCCAGATACTTCTTATTAAATTTCTAACACCACACCAGCGACTCTACCGCGAAAAACGAAATTCGTAAATTTCGAGGATTTGTCTCTTTCACTCTAATGACGCCTTCTTTTGAGTAACAGAGAAAAACCTCGAAATTTACGAAATTCGATTTTCGCGGTAATAGGCCAGTACAATGACGCTAGTTGCCAGTCTTTTTCTGGCTACAGCTGATCGGTATTTCAAATTAAATTCCACATACTACAATAGAGTACTGTAACTTTAAGTAACTTACTAGTCACATAATAGATTTGAGGCAAATATAAATAATTGAATTTAAATTTGCATGAGGCATAATAACTATAAATATAATTATACGGCTAACTCACGTGTATTTAGTTACTACGCGCGACTAGCCTAGGTCTAGCGTAGGTAGTCTACCTAGTAGGTAGGTAGGTTTAGTTACTAGCCTAGGTCTCCATTATCAAGCACTGAGATCGCGTCCATCGCGATTTAAACATATTTTCACACCACCTATTCGAAGACGGGTCTTTTCGTCCCTGCTAGGAGGGATCAAAGTTGTCTGCTCAAGGACTTTCTATTGCCAGCCTAAAAAATTACAATGAAATATGAAAATAAACAGTACGTTCAGAAATCTTTATCAATTGTATAATTGATAAAAATTTATTTAGAATCGATTATTTGGCTAAATATTAAATATGTGATATATCTTTTATTTTTCTCATAGGTGGTGTAAAAAGCAGTATGTGTCACACGGTATCAAAATTATTTCGACACTTGAATCCTTCATTACGCTCAGGATTCAATATACGCCCACGCCGAAAATATACCATTTTGATCCCTTGTGACACAATCTGCCAAAAATTCTTCAAAATCTGCAAATTGGCCGTGTGGTGACGGCAGAAAGAATACATTTGTCACCACCCCAACTCTTCCCGCGGGTGTCGTAAGAGCCGACTAAGGGATTAAACTGACCGTGACCATCCTTTGGTACAAGATTGATGATGGGCAGCAGCGTCATCATAGTGGACACATTACTGCAATCGCCAATCCGTTTGCCCAGCGTGGCGATTATGGGCATTTACCTCCTAATGTGTCTATACGCATAGTATAGTTAACAGGAGAGGCCTACGTCCAGCAGTGGACTAAGATAGGCTGATGAAGGAAGGAAGACACAATCTACCTACTATTACCGTTTAATTATATTTATATTACGTCTCACGAAAGTTTAAATTCCATGATTGCACCCTATGTTTTAATAAACGACGATTTTTTTTAACTTTTTTATGATCAGAATATACCACCGCTAATATCTCTAATAATTTTGCTCTCCATCTCTCTATGTGTGTATAAAGTCAAAGTTTTTTAAAAATATCGAGTAGATTTAAGAATATTCCTCCCAGCCAGTAAGCAAGGTGAATATTAGTAAAGTAAAGTGCCTTACTTTGAAAAGGTTCCATTTTCATTAGCCTAAGCCTTCTTGCGTATGGCTTCAGTTTCAGATATCCAGCCTTGAGGTAGTGAGATGATATTGCGATTTAATCTGGCTAGCTATACATTTTTTAATCTGAGTCGGGCGGTATACTTAGAGAAACTAATCTTGGTCGAACCTCGGTAATATGAATTTTAAAGAAGTATTTTTTTAAATGAACGTATTGTGAAAACACAAATCAAATTATTTATTAACTAAATCAATTATTATAAATATTAGATGTCATATAGTACGAAAGAAACTAATGGGAAAAAACTACTGGGTGACTACTAGGGAAAAATAAAAAGTACAAATCAAAATATTTAGTTAATAAATAATTTGATTTGTGTTATCACAATACGTTAAATTAATTATGACGAATTATTATTAATTTTTATTTTATTAATTTTTATTTGGTATATGACATCTAATATTTAGGTATATTTTTTTTGGTAAAACTTTCTACTATAACCTCTCTTTCTACTGAACAAAACAGTCATGAAGTATACAATTTAGCTATTCATTCTTCTTAGAAATATTTTATTTCGGAACACAATAATTAAACTTTATTTATTCCATAATAAATACTATATAAAGTTCAATAATAATAACATACAATAATTTAGTCGCTGATAAATTCAAATGATAAGTAGTATTCATATAATAATGATAAAAGATAATTCGTGCAATATGTAATTAATTCTATTGTTTTAATTCAAGTAATGTGGACCCCCTTAGAGTAAAAGCCTATTATAATCATTTCGCTAGGTTTTCAAAATATAGTCATGGCATAACAATGAACATGAATATCGAAATATGGAAACTAGAGTTAGAACGAAGATAGGTTTCTCTACGCGACTTCAAAAAATGTCGTTGTTCGTATCATGTGTCGTGAGATTAACGCGGACTCACTTTTGGACGTAGTTACGCAATAACGTCCAAATCCACATGAGGTTTGTCATAAAAATCTAAACCAACCAACACAATACTTGCTTTTGCTGCCAATTACAAAAGTCATCAATTTTATATCTAACTCATATGGGTTAAAATTTCAAAGCATCTTATCTGCACTAACAACTGAAGAAGCAAAATAAATTTACCTGTTTATTAATAATTATCTTAGTACCCCAAAAGAAAGTAATATACTCGTTTATGTTGAATGTAATTAATATTTTAAAGACAAACGGGTCTTAATCGCGTAAACTTATGTTTAATTATATCCTGACGTTTCGGGCATGACGTTACACCCGTGGTCGCAGGCAGGCTGGCGAGAGAATGTATCAACACCTTCGAGCTGCGCAGGTTTTTCTAACTACCGGCACTTGGTCTTGATTATTCACTTCTAGGCTAGGGTTGTCACTAGGCCTACTACACACAACACTCACAACATCTTATGGCTTAAAAATGGATGTTTCACCACGCTTACATTTGTAAATCACGGGATTTTATCCGGACGAGATTCCGCGGAGGTGAATGTAATTAAGATTAAGGTACGATGGGACTAACATAATCGTTAGATTAAAAGTCCCTAATTAAATAAAGAGAAAAAAAGTGGGTTAGAACGTTACTGTGACAGATAGCCGGAGTGACAGACAGTAAGACCGCTAAACTCACGGCGGCAGTTTATGGTAAGCACACTGAAGACCGACGTGCTGAAAGATTTGATGCTGGCATCAGCATCGCGATACAGCGAGGAAATGCTGACAGCATTCTTGGAATCATGGCTTATCGAAAAGCCAAGTCTATTTTTAACCTCCTAAGACCCAATGTACATTACGATGCTATGTGCATTGTAATGTGCAATCAAATTTGTATCTTTCGTGAACCAAATAAAGTAGAATTTCTTTTGTTTCATTCCTTTTTGAAACAAACGAAATTCTTACCAATTTGCATATAGGACAAGGTTCAAATTAAAAACAGGAAAACTAACTATGGTGGGCCTTACGAGGTTAAGTCATATTTTATGAATGCTTAAATCATTTCATTATGAGTAAATTGTATTTTTACAAAGAGGAGAAATTACATTAAATTTGCGTTAACGAAAAATGTAAGGACGAATCAAAGGTTCCAGTTATCGAGGTGCGACTGTATCATTTTCTTTTTATTTCCTCCCCTAAACGAAATTCAGAACGTAACCTTATTGCCAACGGATGCCTTTATATCCAAAATAAAGCAAGTAAATAAATATTTTCATACCCTTCGCACCTTTCTCTTTCCGACAAAACAATACATTCTCAAAGTGTTACGTGTACGCAGCGAGTGATATTACGAGTACTTCCGCGTTGGTCAAAACGTCACATCTGTATACTGTTTTCATAGTCTTAAGACCTTTTGATAATTTGTCTATCATGCTTCAGTGCTTTACAAAAGGTTGTATCAAAGTATTGGCTTCATAGTGACTTATGACCTTTAGTTATAAGCCGTAGGGGAGATCGAGTAGAGTTGTGACAGAGGTGAGTTGTGACAGTGCCGATTTCTCTCTACTTTCAATAGTTAGAGAGTTGGTAAAATGGAACATTTGTTACTTCAGGGAAGCCCTACTTGCCTCAGTACACACCGACGGTACGTGAGGAGCGGTTGCGTAATTACGGCATTGGTGTGTAAAAAAACACTGAAAGTAAGATTTTCTTCAAAAATTTGGTTCAATTTATATCTTATTTTTCCCCTCACTAGCTTGTAAAGCGCTCGTTTATCGTTTAATACGAGCGGGTAAAAACGCTTTTTACACACTTGTGAATAAAGTAATTTGACATTGCTCTAATTCCTATAGCCCCCTACTGCCTAGTATAAGTGGAGCTGTATGACCGTAGTAAACATGCGCAATCGGAGCTCACATGTTAAAATGGTCGTTCTCATGGGTGACTTTGTAAGCCATTGGATATATTTAATTTCCACAAGTAACTCTATTCTACGATAGGTTTCAACATTGAGTTTTAAATGGTTTCTTTAAGTTAATTTACATTTGGATGAGATTTGAAATCATATTTCCTCGCGATAGTGAGGGGAAAAAAGTTGTATTACACTCGGCGGCAAAGTTTGTTCAACTCTCGTGCCTTGAGACCTTCGCAATGCTCAAGATTCCAGTTTTTGAACCACTCGCTACGCTCGTGGCTCAATTTTGGAATCTTTCGCTAGCTCAGGTCTCAATATTGGCACGACAGTTAAACAACAACTTTGCCCCCTTGTATAATAAATAACTATTATAACATATGCCTTACTGCACTATTTTTTCTTAAGTAGCATGGTTATTCAAGTTTCTAGGCATGGCATTGATTTTTCGTGTTTGCAACGTGCTTTAAAATTACGAATTATTATTCCGGCCTAGTCATATTTTTTAGGTCCTAGGAGAGTTGTGACAGGCTGTCACAACTCTCCTGGCCTGTCACAACTCTCCTCTTAGTTAACATTTTTTTGTATGCTGGGTTATATGCAGCAGCAGATGCTTCGTCTTCCTTTCAGTAGTATTCCTGTCACTGATTCTAATGTGTTCTCGCCAGAGTCAATTAGGCCGTTGCCTAAAGCTCCACCACGAAAAAATACCCAACCGAACAGACGCAAACTCAGATCTACTGTGCTTACTGATTCACCTACTAGGAACGAAATAGCTGCTATACAGGGTGTTCCACGAGCCACTGAAAACCTTGAATGGGGTGATTTGGTAGGTTAAACTGAATAACTTTTACTATGGAGCTAACCCAGAAATCTCAAAAAAAAATTGCCTTTTTCATATAAATTGTCGTGATCAATCGGTCAAAATGTATGAAAAAGACAATTTTTTTTTTAGATTTCGTGATTGGCCCCATATTAAAAGTTGTTCAGTTTAGTCTACTAAATCACCCCGTTCAAGGTTTTTAGTGGCTCGTGGAACACCCTGTAGAAGCGAAAAGAAAATAAAAGAATGTGATAAAGCGTACCTTAAATGAAAATAATAAAAAAACTAAGAGGGTCTGTAAGAAAAAGAGGACGGGTAAGAAAAAGAGGACATGTATGGACAAAGAGGGGGTAGAAAATACCTCTAATTGTGTTTGCTTAGTTTGCCTTGAAGCGTATGCAAACAGCCGATCGAATGAGGAGTGGGTGCAATGCTTGGATTGCAAAGGCTGGTCTCACGTAGCCTGCGCACGAGATGAGCTGCAATATCTTTGCCATAATTGCCTAATAGATCAGTAAAGGTGTTACTTAAAGAAAAACACACAAAGTATTTAAGTTTTATTAGTTGTTTTTGTTGACAGGTTGAAGTTGTTTAAGTTGTTTATGTTACCTACGTAAGTCATGTACTAAAAGGTTGAAAAGACCACTATTGCATTAAAAAGGTGTTTTATTTATTTATAAATGTGTAATCATATTGTTCAGTACCCAAATAGTCCAAATACAAAGCTGTCACAACTTACCTTTGTACTTGTCACAACTCACCTCGATGGTAGGAGAGTTGTGACAGAAGGAATAGTCGTCCTTTTTAACGATTTTCTCGGGAACCGTTTTACTTGTATTTATTTTGTTAATTGTTTTGGAAAGATAAGAAATGGTCTTACAAATATAGACATAGAACATCACTACAGAATGTTTCCTGAGCGAGATATGACGCATTAACTAAAAATTGTCACAACTCTACTCGATCTCCCCTAATTGTATCGGTTACGTAAGAGAATGTTTGCCTTGAAGCATTGATACATAAAGCCACTACGAATGAGTGAGAATCATGGATAAACAAATGTAAAACGCATAAGAGTGAGAAAGAGGACCATGTTACTCTCTCTAGACTAGACTCTATCAAATTACTGCTTGAAACAGCCATGTACAATGTAGAGTTTTATATTAGTATATTAGGTGATAAAAAACGAGGAACGGGTATAAAAGAGACATGTAGATCGATAGGTTCTGTTGATTACGTAACGGCGATACAGTAAATCAACTTATTATTAAAAGAAGTTAACAGTGCGCATCTGAAGAACACAGTTGAAGTTGCAGGCGTCCATCCACTACGAAAGCTGCTTACCATCAAGCTGATCATAATACCTGCGTTACTAGAAAATTATACAAATATGTAAGGACGCAGATTCAAACTTAACATCTAATTTTAACACCTTACATCTAGTGAATATCAACATTTCAATTGATATTCTCGCACGCAAATTATTTGCTGAGATCGCGAAACGTCTGGTTGACGTAACTAAAGACCAAAAAGCTCTTTTTCGGACTTTCTCGCACAATGCATCAGTATTTTCAGTATTACGATACAGCGAGGAAATGCCGCCAGCATCCTCGGTACAATGCCACAAGGGCCAATCTTAGAATATAGGTTAGGTTAAGTAGATTAGTTAGATTTAATCTATGTACATATCAATATGTAACATTACATTGATAACCATTCAATAATTATATCATATTTAACAATCTTATATCATTAATAACCATCACGTAGGCATAGTTAGAAGTAATTTATAATTTATGTAAAACTTTGTAATAACCTGACATGTAAGATAATAAATAAATAAATTTAATTTTTTAATCTATTACCATCTCAAAACAGCCAATCCCCTTGTC
>JALPQI010018070.1:0-30131 GCA_025490895.1 Thaumatotibia leucotreta
GAATTTTGGGCCGAAATAGAAACTTTGAAGAGTCAAGTTGAAGCGACTACATTATTTGATAAATGTGAATGTCAGTCAAGTATGAGTCTCCTCAAAGCCATAGTGGAACTGGATTTAAAGGAAATGTTTCCCAATGTAGTACTTAGTCGCTATAAAGATATTTTTAACGATGCCAGTGACTGTAGCTTCCTGCGAGAGATCATTCAGTAAGCTCAAATTAATAAAAACGTACCTGCGCTCGACGATGGGCCAAGAAAGATTGTCTGGCCTAGCGATTTTGTCGATTGAACGCGACATAACACGGCTCCTTTCGTATGACAATGTAATCAAGGACTTCGCAATGAGAAAAGCGCGGAAAGTAAATCTTTGAGTAGGTAGCTGTCCTTTTCTTGTGATTACGGTTTACCTTAGCCTTGGGTCTTTACTATCGAGTACTTTGTGGTATTTCTGTATTTGAGCAAATATTTTTGAATAAACAATTTTTATCTTAAAGAAATCTACTAAGTACCTATACCTTCGTAAACAAAAAATAGATAGATTTATTTTTATGCACATTTGTCCACTTTATTGTCAGAGCCTGGTTAGAGCATTTTCAAAGGGCGCAGTTTTGAAAGCTCGCACCGGGCGCATAAAAGGCTAGTTACGGCACTGAGTGGCACATATTTTACGCCTTGACTAAAAAAGTTTACGTGGGACAAGTTAAGGAACAGTACTGCAATGCAGCACTGAAGCCTTATACAGCCTTATACATCCTCAATAATATATATAAAAAAAAATTATGTTGGCACAACAAAGTGGCTCCACTCCACCTGGGTCGCGTTTTATAAAGTTACAATTTACGATTTCGCTGTTTGCCTCTCTTTCTAGCCAATTTGTGCGTGCGTTAGAGAGGCAAACAGCGAAATTGTAAATTGTAACTTTATAAAACGCGACCCTGATCGTAAGTGAAAAGTAGAGCCCAAATCGCGGCGGCAACGAACAGGAGACAAGCAGTAACCTGTTAGTTGCCACCGCCTTGCTGGTCCGCTAGATGCTTCTTCTTCGTTTAAAGGGTCCTAACTTATAGGTATGCGGAAACACAAGTGCCGGTAAAGAATTCCATATTGGACACAAAAGAGATCCTGGCTCTACTGGTCTTACCGCCTCATCATCAGGCAGTGCCATGGCCTGCAGCAGCTGCGCGCGAGTGTCTCCTCCACTACCGAGCGCCGTCAGCGCGAGCACCGCTTGCGCAGACAGCGGGGAGCACACCTGGCTCTTACCCTGCTCCAGCTCCTGAAATACGACATTATAGTTTTCAGGGTATGATGGTCACACTGAAGCTATGGCACTGGTCTCACCGCGAGCTATTAAGCTATGAACTATCGGCTAAAAACACGAACAAAAGATACGCACTCCCGTGTGCCGCGCCCGCTGCAGGATACCATCGCGAGTCCGGACTTCTGGCCGAAGGGCGTCGTGTTTCGGCGGTTCCGGGGCAACCTGCCAAACCCTACGCCAGTTCAGATGACTCAACGGAGCCACGCTGTTGCGTCACCTAAATCTAGTTAACTTTTGTTGTTTTATAATGTGAATGTTTTTTCAAAATGTTTATTTTTAGTTGCATGACGCATTGGTTTTTAACTGTAATGTCGTGTTAACTTATATTTTAATAAAATAAATAAACGAGACACGGCTATACTCGCTCAGCTATCAGCTATCACCGCTGGGCGAGTATCGCCGTGTCTCTTTTATTTACACGGGAGTCCGCATCTTTTGTTCGTGTTTATAGCCGATAGTTCATAGCTTAGTAGCTCGCGATAAGACCAGTGCCCAAAACGGATCACATCTCACTAAACAAACACTTGTTTCTTTTATACGACGAAGGTGGTAGACAGCTGAGCTCTCAGCCCACCTGATGGAAAGCGGGAACTGATGCCCATGGATATAGTCACCAAAAAATCGCCTATGCGCTGCCTACCCTGAGGACTTAGATGGATTGCCTCTATGCCAGTAATTACACCGGCTATTTTACCCCCAAACCGGAACACAGTACTAACTATTTAGCGGCAGGTTAACGGGTAAGACGGTGGTAGCTATCCGCACGAAGTCCGTCTGCCCCTCTGATAATCACCAAATAAAAAAATAAATAAAACAAACTTCAACCGATTTCTCCAAGATCCCAACATCAGACCCCGACTTGATGCCAAGGTGACCACTTTGACGGCTTCATTATTATGTATACCTATACCAAATTGCAAATTTCTAGTTAATTTAACTGTATTTTTTAAATAATAAATTGATAATGGTACGGAACCCTTCGCGCTCGAGTCCGACTCGCACTTGGCCGGTTTTTATTTAAAGTCTGTCAAAAAAGGAAAATAAATATGCCTACTTTTCCTAATGAGAATATTACGCAAAGATAGAGTACCAATATTTTTAATACCTACATACATAGAAAAAAAATGTAATGAATACGTAGATACAACATTTCTGGAAGTAGTTTAAGAAAGGATCAAATCTAAAAATAACTTTCAACGAAATTTAAGCCTCTACATATAATAAAAACATTTCAAGAAACTCAAAGACACCATTCAGGACCAAATAGCAATCACAGATTCAGTAGGTAGGTATAGTTGTATTTATTAAGTTTTAGTACAAATGGTGCCTTTTTTAGGCTCTAGTGCGAGAAGTAGGTTATTTTACGTCAGGTCCAAAACTTCGGAATCTGTACTAAAAAACGTCGTACGAGACACGTGCAAAAACGAAATTCGTAACTCGTGTCGATTTAAAACACTCCCTGTCGGTCTTGTTTTAAAACATCGCCACTCGTTTCGGAGTTCATGTTTTTTGCACTTGTGTCGTAGTGTAGGTAGGTACTATTTTAATTTAGTGTTATAATATTATAGCAATTTTAATTTTAAACTAAGTACTTTAACAAAAGTTTACCCAAGTAAAAAGTAAGTAATATAGTCATTTTAGTAATTTTGTAACTAACACTATAATATATGGATTTTTATAATCTGAATTTTTTTTTTTTTAAACCATTTTTTTATGAAAAAATAATCACCAAAAAAAATCAAACCGACTTCAACCGATTTTCCAAGGTCGCATCATTAGACCCCAACTTAGGGCCAACGGGATCATCTCGCGGTTATACCCGTCCATAAAAAAATAGAAAATTAATTCACAATTCCCGGAGATATCGAGTTAAAAAAAAACAGTCGAATTATAAACCTAAAGCTAGGAAGCCTTGTAAGGGATTGCATATACCCGAGAAATTTGACCGGTGGTTGCTAAGACCGAGTGGCCGAGGGGTACAGGCATCAGCCGCGAAAGCTGAGTACGTGGGTTCGATCCCCACCTCGGACATAGGTGATCTTGGTCGTTTTTCTTTGGTATATGACATCTAATATTTATAATTTATAAACCTAAACTAAACAAACTAAACCTAACATCTATAAAACTAAAACTAACATCTCAAAAAAGTCAATAATTTATTGAAAATAATGACTCCTTATCGATAAACTACGTCCGATTTCCTTTAGCAACAAGCCTTTGCCAGACAACATAACATTATGTCATTACAAAATCAAAACACGACCTAAAAAAAACAAAACACAAACGACCTTCCTCGTATCGGTCACTCACATTTGCGAACCGTGCCGCGAACGTCGAAAGTGAATTTGACATCATTGGATCCATAATACTGGCTTAATATTTTTTTTCCTTTTTTGTCTGGTTTTATGCCACAGGAATGCGTAAAGGTTGTGGAGAAACCAGGACCTATTCAGACCGGGCTACGATAGTACACGGGACACTTCTATAACTTTGGTTCAGAAAGATCGGTTGAGACGGTTCAACGACCTGAGGTGCCAAGTGCTACTGGCCCAAACGCTGCCTAGACGTATTTTATATCGGAACTGGGGGGTAGCGGGGGAGACCAAAACAAAATACGCTCGGTTCGCGAGAATTCGCACGGGGTTTACCCGAATACGTTTTGAAGAAATGGATTCTATATTTAGATACGATATATTCTTTCTGATAAGTGCATCCCATTAATGTTTTCTGTTTGACCTGTAGATTGACTGGTAGAGAATGCGTTATCGCATTAAGTTCACCAGTTGTATGTGTATTCTTTTACCGTGCAATAAAGTTTAAATAAACCAATAAATGCCTTCGTTTTTCTCACAATTTGTTCAATTTTCATGAAATTTTGGAATAGTAAAACAAAGTTAAGGAACCAAACGGGCAGTTAGGATTTAGGATATACCTGCAATCTCATAATCTCTAATAATCTTTATTGATGATAACAGGCTAAAATGTCTTATTGAAATATTCAAAGTAAATATGAAAATCAATGTAATTTCAAGTTTCAACAACCTCATTTTCGACATGTTATTCTTATTCTGCCTATATATTTGAGTAGTTATATATTGAGACTTTTGAGCCAGGCCATATGCTACAGCTCCGCTTTGCTTCGCTTTCGCGGCTGGCTCAAAAAATCTCAATATATAACTACGGGCCGGGTCAAAAAATCTCAAATGGGCCAGAATCCCGAGATGCATTTGAGTTAGTTTCCGTTCATAATTATGCAGTAGTGGAACAGAATCCAGAGATGCATTTCGGTTAGTTTCCGTTCATAATTATGCAGTAGTGGAACAGAATCCCGAGATGCATTTGGGTTATTTTCCGTTGCATTGCCGTTAAATTCTGATTGCCTCCCGTTCTCCTGTCTTACATTATTACAACGCAAACGCATACTTAATGTTGTATCAATCGAATTGAGTTACTATGCTATTTTTAAATATATACTCAACGTTTATACGAATACAGTATTTACAAAAAGTGCTTCAAACTTGTTACACGTGCATATTAGTAGTATGAAGTTTATAAAGCAATCGCAGAGATTGCATTTGGATGTCGTTTGCTCTTCACCCAATAAACGCCATTTTCGACATGGCACACTTTTGCCTGACACAATTCGATGTATTATTTGTGGGCCATCAAACTGTGGAAAAACGAATTTGATTATTGGTTTGCTGCTACATGAACAAGGTCTGCGGTTCCATAATGTATACGTTTACTCCAAAACACTTTTCCAACCCATGTATGATTTTTTAGAGCAAGTTTTAAAGTTAGTGCCATCAATTTCATTTCATAAATATTCTGAAAATGATGAAGTGATAAGTCCTCATAATGCTAACCCTAATTCGATCATGATTTTTGACGACGTTGCCTGTGAAAATCAAAATAATATACGAGATTACTTCGCAATGGGAAGACATAAGAATATAGATAGCTTCTATCTAAACCAGACGTACAGTAAAATACCTAAACAGTTGATAAGAGACAATGCTAACTTAATAATCCTGTTTAAACAAGATGATGTGAATTTACGACATGTTTATGATGAACATGTAGGAAGTGATATGTCGTGGTTTCAGTTTCGCGAAATGTGTTCCCAAGTATGGAACATGCCATTTAGTTACTTAGTAATAAATAAAGATTGTAATAGAAATTCTGGGTGCTATAGGAAAGGTTTTGACACATTTATCGTGCTGGATTAGGTGTTTACATAAAAGGAAGCCACGACATGTAAAACTTATTACTCAAAATGAAACGGTCTAGAACAGACATGAATGTTGAAATTAACGATGAAAAGGTATTTAAACAAAAAGTGCTCCAATCTGCTGATGCTGTTCGAAAAAAAATTAAGTTAATTCGTGATGCTAAAACCAATAATAATATAATGATGGAAACAATGTTGAAACCAATCACAGATCCTTTAAATGAGATGGTTAAACATAATAATGATAACAATCTAAATATTAGTGACACGGATTTTGATAACAAAGGTTTTAACTGGAATAAATCTGTAAAAACTTTGAAATATAGTCCTTCTGCCAACGAAAAGAGACAAAGTTTATGAAATAAAACTATGAAAACGGATAAACTCGCGTATATTAACTAATTTTAACTTCATTCCGACGTTTCGAACACTTTACAGGGTTCGTGGTCCGCGGATGACTGACAATGGAGGAAATTTGATAGATCTACCTCCATCAAAATAAGAAAGATAAGTACAAAACTACCCACCAAAGAAAAATTACTAAACCACAGACAATAAATTTTAAGGGTGGATGTAGGTACATACAAAATTTGCAAATTAAGCTAGTTATTCATTACAAATATTTTCAGAATGAAGACAAGAGACAAAATAAATAATCTACGCCGGTTCTATCCCTACGCCACTGCCTGAGAAGTATTTCCTTCCTTTGTATGATTGTATTGTTAGGAAGGTATCCCAAAATTGGGACCGGCAAGAAACTCAGCGGGACAACTCTTTTCAAAAAACATTTGTAGTACATCTTAAGATCATCATGCATTAAACCAAAACATACAATTTTGATTAATAAGGAAATTTAAAATAATTTTGAAAAAATGTTGCCAGTACTAAAAAAGGGGGGGGAATGGTCACCACCGCCAAATACATCAGCCTCACGGTTTAGGTCTAGACTGTTCCTTTATCAGATGAACAACTGGATCCCAAGCTGGTGGTAGAGACAAGCTTCTTTCCATTCCATTAAAGTTTGGATATTTCATTATCTCAATAGCCTCACGCAACATTCTAGGCATGTTTCTCTTCTCCTTAACGAGAACCAAAGGCTTGTCAAACTTAATAGAATGATTCGGTCCATCACTGACATGCTCCCAAACCGCAGACTGTTGTCGACGGTGCTTGACATCGGCTATGTGTTCCTTCACCCTAGTAGTGATATTCCTCTTTGTCTGCCCAACATATGAAAGCCCACATTCACAGTCCAGCTTATACACTCCTGCATTCAGTAAGGGCGTGCTATACTTAACAGGCCTCAGAAACTGCGACATCTTCTTCATTGGCGTAAAATAGGTTTTAATAGAAGCACGTTTCAAGATGCGGCTGATCCTGTCTGTAACCCCTCCAACAAAAGGCAGAACGGCTGGCCTGCGCTCAACAGTGGGAATCTTCATACGAGTCTTCTGATCGGCTCGAGGGATCTTCAGGTTGTTTGCCCGAAGTGCCTGCCTAGCATGCCGAAGCTCCACAGCTAGATGCCGATCATCGCATATCTTTTGGGCTATTGAGATAATGAAATATCCAAACTTTAATGGAATGGAAAGAAGCTTGTCTCTACCACCAGCTTGGGATCCAGTTGTTCATCTGATAAAGGAACAGTCTAGACATAAACCGTGAGGCTGATGTATTTGGCGGTGGTGACCATTCCCCCCCCTTTTTTAGTACTGGCAACATTTTTTCAAAATTATTTTAAATTTCCTTATTAATCAAAATTGTATGTTTTGGTTTAATGCATGATGATCTTAAGATGTACTACAAATGTTTTTTGAAAAGAGTTGTCCCGCTGAGTTTCTTGCCGGTCCCAATTTTGGGATACCTTCCTAACAATACAATCATACAAAGGAAGGAAATACTTCTCAGGCAGTGGCGTAGGGATAGAACCGGCGTAGATTATTTATTTTGTCTCTTGTCTTCATTCTGAAAATATTTGTAATGAATAACTAGCTTAATTTGCAAATTTTGTATGTACATCCACTGGCGCTTACCGAATCATTTTCACATCCCTAATGGATGTTCGCATCCCTATCCACCTAAATCTACCCTTTTATATTTGCCTATTTTGCAAACCACCTTGGGGGTAGACGGGAAAACAAAGTGACATCAACCTTACCGCTCCGAACGCCAGGTCGAGAACATCTCCCTCCGGCTAACTTATTCGCGAGTGACGTAAAAACTCAAGGAAAACCACGGAAAATCATCTACATCTCTATACAAATATCCGCCCCGGGGCAGAAGAGAGCAGAAGTGTGGCAGCGCGTCCTACAAAACCTAGCACGCGGGGACATTCGTGGAACCAGGTTTGCTCCCAATTCCCTTCTCTTTTTTCTCCGCTTCCCATGCTGGTCCTTCAGACCCGAATCATTTTTAAAATTCTCAATTTTGATCTAAACATAATAGTTTTTCAAAATTTATTTCTATCAGAAATCATCATACCCTTAAATTTCATTTTGCAAGTCATATTTCTCAATACCACAGAGCCCACAGACAAGTAACATTTTCCTCAAGTTTCATCTGACAGTTCATTGTCATTCATTCCGTTTACAATGTTGGCAATACAAATCGAACACAACTAATCATATTGGCCAATTTTCTCGCATCTAAATAAACTTGAATAGGAAAATACGTCTCTGAGTTTGACATTTGCAAACGTATCTTATCTATGTTGATTTGCTTACATCTAATTCTAACCTATATTATTTGAGTTATTTACACGAAATTACGATGGAATCTCAAGTTTCAGTCGTGAAATTTAATGTTGCTCACGGTTTTATTACTCAATTGTATGATATGGCAGCTGGTTTTATGAATTTAAGCCCGACATCTGAACAATTGAAGGCGTTTAAGGTGCGTTATGCAGACACCGAACGTATGCGAGACCAAATAGACGAGGCCTTCTCCGTAATTATGGCTTTAATTAAGGAGGAAGGAGACAAGAAGAGTGTTGAATCAAAGTACAGCATGTTCTACGATAAGTTTTATTCAATCAAAACTATGTATGAGGACTTATTCACTCAACCTACCGTATCGTCTTTGCAAAATCGGTCTGCTAATTCAAACGGTTTGGAAAGTACTCGTTTCCATCTACCTAAAATTCAGTTAGCTAAATTCAAGGGTGTACATACTGAATGGCCTAATTTCATATCTATATATAATAGCCTGATACATAACAACAGTGAGTTGAGTGTTGTACAAAAGTTTCACTATTTGTTAACTGTTTTAGAAAATGAGCCATTGAGTTTGGTGCGACACCTTACTATATGTAATGAAAATTACATGATTGCATATTCCTTGCTACAGGAGCGTTATGAAAATAAGCGGTTGATTGCTTCTAAACATTTAGAGCTCTTGTTATCGGCTAGTTGTCATACCATGATACATAAAAACTTGCGTAAGTTTGTAAATACACTTAAAGAAAATACACAAGCTCTCAAAGCACTTGGGTTTGACACAACTTCTTGGAGTTTTTTGCTATTTCATCTTGTGTCAAGAAAAATGCCTGCGGAGCTGCGTACCAAGTTTGAACTTACTCTTAAAGCAAATGAAATCCCAGAATTTGAGAACTTGTTGGACTTTCTTGAGAATCGCTTGCGTGTGTTGGAAGCTTCTCAAAATGTACTGTCAAAGCCAAGTTACAGTGATGTACCTGCCACCGTACATGTGGCTCAACAAGCGGCTTGTATCTGTTGTGGTGAAAATCATGCGATTTATCATTGTCCAAAATTTAATTCAATTAATGACAAAAGGTCTTATGTCAAAAGTAAGAATTTATGTTATAATTGCTTGCGGCCTCATCATGTCTCAAAGTGTATGTCGAAAACACATTGTCTGATCTGCGGGGGCAAGCATCACACCAAATTGCATCCAGCCGAGGCGACAAGCAGTACCAACGGTTCCATTGTCTCGCCACAGGCTGCCGATCAAACTTATAATCAAAATATACCTAACGGTAGTACAAACCAAGGTAGGGTAGTGAATACCCATATGTTGTCATCATTGCCAAGTTGCAGCACTGATGGCAAGCAAATTCTACTTAATGTAGAGCCGATGTCTATGGGGCTGCTTGGTACTGCTCTTGTAGGAGTCCAGGATGCAAGCGGTCACATTCATGTGGTTCGTTCATTAATTGATCCCGGTGCCCAAACATCTCTTATAACTGAGCACCTAGCTCAACAGCTGCGACTTCAGCGCCGCCAGTCATGTGATGTGTTTGGCATAGGTGACCAGCGACAGCCTTCCTATGGAAGTGTAGATTGTCACATTACCTCGCTTGTGGACTCAGGTCACCATGGCCTGTTCACTGAGGCCATAGTGATGAAGCGCATCACTGGTTACCAGCCACCAACCCAAATTAGTCCCACTGTTTTTCACAGTTGTAAGGACCTGGCTTTGGCTGACAAGAATTTTCACATGCCTGGGCGTATTGACCTGTTGCTAGGCGTCGACCTGTTCGATGATATATTCACAGGTGACAAGCGCCAGCTCGGCATAGGATTACCCACAGCTCACTCAACGATTTTCGGGTGGGTTGTCATGGGGAAGTCACCGGTCATGTCCAGAGGGTATCAGCATACCCACTTAGTATCGAACAACTCTAGGTTGGAGTCAGCCTTGACACGATTTTGGAACGACGAAGAGGTTCCAGTCACACCCATCCTGGATCCCGAGGACATCGCCTGCGAAAAACATTTTATGGAAACCCACAGTCGCGATGCCAATGGGAAGTTCGTTGTTCGCCTGCCCTTTAAGGTGGAGCTTAAGCAACTAGGCGAAACGCGCCCTGCTGCTCTAAGGCGCTTTCACAACTTGGAGCGGAGGCTTACAAGGGAACCACGACTGCGTGAACTTTACGTTAATTTTATGCGTGACTATAAAGAGTCTGGCCATATGCAGCTCAGGTCACCTGAGGGTGGTGGTGAGAGGTGCTATATCCCACATCACGGCGTTCTTAAGGATAGCAGCAGCACCACGAAATTGCGCGCAGTTTTTGATGGATCGCTGGCTAGCTCCACAGGGGTTTCGCTGAACCAAAACTTGATGTCAGGCCCGAAACTTCAACAAAATATCCAAGACGTCATTCTTAGATTTAGGTTGCATCCCGTCGTTTTCACATGCGACATTAAACAAATGTACCGCAACGTGCGTCTGCACCCGGACGACTGGCGCTATCAAACCATTTTTTGGCGCGATTCTCCGGACGACCCGTTGCAAGAATATGAGCTCACGACCGTCACTTACGGCGTTTCCAGCTCCGCGTTCCAGGCTATTAGGGTCATCCACGAGCTAGCGAATTTGAATTCCACGCTCTACCCCGAAGCCTCGCGCGTCCTGCGGGAGGACACATTTGTCGACGACGTCGTCACCGGCTCTGGCACCGTAGAGAGCGCTAAAGCTCTACAGCATCAACTTGTCGAGGTACTCGGTCAAGGTTGCTTCCAGTTGAGAAAATGGTCTAGCAACAAACCCGAGATCCTACAAGGATTTCCATCAGATCATCGAGAGGCCCCATTCCGTTTTGAAGAGTCAGGTGACAACATCTTCAAAATACTCGGAATCGAGTGGAACCCATCCGATGACAACTTCTTATACCGTGTGGCTGAGATGTCGCGCACGTCGACCAAACGAGGTGTTCTGTCAGACATCGCTCGACTCTACGATCCGTGCGGTTTCATCACTCCCGTCACGTTTGCTGCAAAATCCTTCATGCAGAGTTTGTGGCTTATTGATCTCAACTGGGATGACCCAATCCCAGCTGAATCTCAATCGTTCTGGTTAAAGTTTGTTAACGACTTTAAAGCTCTGCACCGCGTGCGTGTTCCCAGATTTGTACTTGCTGATCTGCCATACGAAGCTCATCTTCATGGCTTCAGCGACGCTTCTGAGCGCGGCTACGCGGCCTGCATATATCTCCTTATCAAAACTGAGGCTGAATCAAAAGTCCACCTCATTATATCGAGGTCGCGAGTAGCACCAGTCAAACAGAAAGTGACGATTCCCAGAATGGAACTCTGCGGCGCCGTACTCTTGGCGCGATTGCTTGAGCACGTGCTAAGTGTCTTTAAAAATAAAATCACCATAGAGTCTACTACGGCATGGTGCGACTCCAGCATTGTCCTAAGCTGGATCCAAACAGCTCCACATAGACTTCAAACTTACGAAGGTAACCGTGTATCTCAAATACAAGGTATGATTCCTAACGTCCCATGGATGCACGTAGCTTCGACTCTTAATCCTGCGGATTCAGCCAGTCGAGGTTTGCTTCCTTCGGAGTTGCTGAACCACAACCTGTGGTGGGGCCCTGTTTGGTTGAAAGATTTTGTTCCGGTTGCAGCACTCCCAGTCCAAACCGTCGAACTACAAACTCAACACTGCACTCCAGCTGCCGCTTTCACAGTGCAAGCTGTCGAGACACGTGTTAAGGACTATCCGGCTGCTGGCGACAGCTGCCACGATGTCGAGGATCCCTGGCTTATCGCACGTTATAGTTCCTTGCTCAGGCTCCAGACAACTGTCGCTTGGTGTCTGCGCTTTATTAACAACGCGCGAAAGTCAGCTCAGAACCGAAAGGGATATTTAACTGTCAATGAGTTAAATAACGCCCTAATCACCATGGTAAAGCTCGTTCAATTAGCAGCTTTTCACGATACGTTCAAGGCGTTGCGTGAGTGTCGTACGCCTAAAACCCGGATTATTCGTCTCAATCCGTTCATTGATGACGATGGCCTGCTAAGAGTGGGGGGACGCCTCGTGCATTCACGGCTAACTTACGCTAGCAAGCATCCTTTGCTTCTCCCGCATTCGCACCATCTGACTCACATCTTGATTGATCACTACCATTTAATGTTTGGCCATGCAGGCGCTGATACGTTGCTGACTGTAATCCACCGCCGGTTCTGGATATTATCAGCACGCAAGGTCGTCCGTCATAGGATATTCAAATGCCAACGGTGTTACAGACTCAAAGCCAAGCCGTTAACCCCGTTCATGGGAAACCTGCCTGCCAGTCGAGTCACCCAAGCTAGGCCCTTTCAAAAGGTCGGCGTAGATTTTGCTGGGCCATTTACCGTTAGAGCATCTAATTTACGCACGCCTAAAACCTACAAGGCATATCTCTGCGTTTTCATCTGCTTCGCATCCAAAGCAGTTCATTTGGAAGTCGTGTCTGCACTATCCACCGACGCTTTCTTGGCGTGTTTGGACCGCTTCGTGTCTAGACGGGGGTTGCCCTCGGACATATTCTCAGATTGCGGCACAAACTTCGTAGGTGCTCGCAACCACTTGAAGCTGATCTACGACAGCATTGATGAAACTCGGATCCAACAAAAACTTGCACCTCAGCAAATCACATGGCACTTCAATCCCCCTTCTGCACCCCACCATGGCGGTCTTTGGGAGAGTGCCGTGAAGTCTGCCAAAACCTTACTCACGCGCATTATCGGCGACCGCGTCCTCACGTTTGAGGAGCTCGCCACCGTCTTCGCTAAAATCGAAGCCATAATCAATTCCAGACCTCTGTGCCCACTTAGCAGTGACCCCAGCGACTTCGATGTTCTGACTCCGGGACATTTTTTAATTGGGCAACCGCTTCTCTGTGTTCCCGAACATAACGTCGATAAAGCTCCCGCCAGTCGCTTGAATCGTTGGCAGCTGTTGCAGCAGATAACTCAGCATCTGTGGAAACGTTGGCACAACGAATACCTGCATACCTTGCAGCAGCGACAAAAATGGCTCACTCCCACACCTAACCTACAGGTTGGGGAACTGGTGCTTCTCGTTGAGCCCAACAGTACACCCCTGCAGTGGCGCAGGGCCCGTGTTTCAAGGATATGCCCTGGCACGGATGGGATTGTTCGCGTGGTGGAGGTCAAAACTTCTAACGGTACGTTCATGCGTCCAGTGGTCAAGCTGTGTCCACTGCCTAACGCACATTAACCGTCAAATTTGATTATTAAGTCGCTTAACCACCATATCATACAATTTAGTTATAAGCTTTCACAAATCTTAGTATATATTTTTTTTTGTTACGTTTGCAATTGTCAACATTCATTGAACAAGCTTTCCTTTTTTTTTATTAGAAGTCTGTTTAATATGTTTCAAAGAATTGCAGATACTTTCAAGAGCACGTCTGCTCTTCGGGAGGCGGTATGGCGCTTACCGAATCATTTTCACATCCCTAATGGATGTTCGCATCCCTATCCACCTAAATCTACCCTTTTATATTTGCCTATTTTGCAAACCACCTTGGGGGTAGACGGGAAAACAAAGTGACATCAACCTTACCGCTCCGAACGCCAGGTCGAGAACATCTCCCTCCGGCTAACTTATTCGCGAGTGACGTAAAAACTCAAGGAAAACCACGGAAAATCATCTACATCTCTATACAAATATACGCCCCGGGGCAGAAGAGAGCAGAAGTGTGGCAGCGCGTCCTACAAAACCTAGCACGCGGGGACATTCGTGGAACCAGGTTTGCTCCCAATTCCCTTCTCTTTTTTCTCCGCTTCCCATCCACCCTTAAAATTTATTGTCGGTGTTTAGTAATTTTTCTTTGGTGGGTAGTTTTGTACTTATCTTTCTTATTTTGATGGAGGTAGATCTATCAAATTTCCTCCATTGTCAGTCATCCGCAGACCACGAACCCTGTAAAGTGTTCGAAACGTCGGAATGAAGTTAAAATTAGTTAATATACGCGAGTTTATCCGTTTTCATAGTTTTATTTCATGAGTAATCCTCGCGGTAACCGAAGAAAATATTATAGACAAAGTTTAGTTAATAAAACATTTGTGGGAAAATCGTCTGAATCTGAAAGTGAAAATGAGAGTACCATTAGTTCTAATCAAGTTGATTTTGAACAAAATGATATTATCAATGAAAATGATTCCGACACATCAAATAATGCTTCATTCAGAACATCAGATTCGTATGCTTCTCCACGTGAAGATCCATTGTGGCAAAAACAATATTCTAACACGAACATTCCTTTTGGTGTACGAATGGAGCGGGGTAAGTTGATGTTTGGATCTTATCCGATTACTGTTAATGATAAAGAACTAATAATAAGCGGAAAATCTTATTAGGTATAAGCAATTTGCTGTTTAAGAAAATACCTGACTTACATATAATCACCGAAGACGATAAACGATTGTATAAAACCTTATTATTAACAACAAATGCTCACAGACGTGATTTTGATCCAAATAAGCCGATTAAAAGCAACAAGGGTATGAAATATTTATACATTATAAAGCCACTATTCAAATTAAGCAAACAACGTTCGTTAAGTGAAGAAATACTTGTATCCGGTGATGGTTTGCCTTCAATGAAAAAAGCTAAAACAGACGTTTCTTATGTCTATTGGGATGATCCTAACGAATTAGTAGAAAGATTGAAACTGCTTATAGCATCTCGTGACGCTGGCAATACGGGATTAGATAACGAAATCATATCTGTCATTGAAGAATTGCACGAAGCAGGTTTAGTAAATAATATATAAATAAAATAAAGATTTATTATTAACAGTTGTAGTTTGACTTCAATACAATATACAATGAACATCGACAAATTCGGTCACCATGTGCATAAACGCTTGCGATCTAGTGAGATTCCCGAACTTAAGGATAAGGCTTTGCTTAAAACTGAGCAGGATATTTTGATTTAAAATCTTCTCAATTAAAGGGAGTCGCGCAACCGTTATCACCTAATGATGCGGTGAACAAGCAGTACGTTGATCAATATATTCAGAATATATACGACAAAAAATCTATAGATTCTCTGTTTGATACTATAAATAATCAACTTTATCACCTTGCCGCTCAGTTGAAAATAAACTTTTATACAAAAAAGGAGATAGATAATATCTTAAAATATTTGAATAATGGCAAAACAACAAATAGTGAACGAGATCCATCGTTCAGCGAGAAAAAACTTTAAGCGAAGACCGGTTACATTAAAAGGGATTGACGATTTATGGCAAGCTGATTTGATTGATTTACAGAAACTGCACACGACTAACAATGGATATAAATATATATTAACTGTTATTGATACATTTTCAAAGTATGCATGGTGTACACCAATAAAATCTAAGAGTAAAACGGATGTGAAAAATGCATTCTCTCTAATTATAACATCAAGTAAACGAAAACCTAAAAACTTACAGACAAATCATGGAAAAGAGTTTTATAATAATGAATTTGATGCCTGTTTAAAATCATTGAAGATAAATCATTACTCATCGTATTCTACTAAAAAGGCCTCCATTGTTGAAAGATTGATAAAGACGCTTAAGTTTAAATTATATAAATATTTTAGTTCCGCTGGAAATTATGAATGGGTTGGTCTTCCATTAGACGAAATAGTGAAATCGTATAATGAAACTGTACACCGTACAATAAAATTTAAACCTATTGATGTAAATTTCGATAATGAAATTAAAGTAAAAAGAAACATTCTAAGATCGCAATCTAGTATACATCATAAATTGAATAAATTCAATGTAGGAGATCGAGTACGTATTAGTAAGTATAAAAGTGTCTTTTGTAAAGGTTATACACCTAATTGGTCTACAGAATTATTCACAATCAAACATGTTAATCGTACTCAACCTATAACATACCATATTGAAGATCAACAAAAAAATACTATACTCGGTACCTTTTATGAAGAAGAATTGCAAAAAACAAAATATCCAGACGTTTATCTTATTGAAAGAGTGATTAAAAAGAAGGGTACAAAGCTATATTTTAAATGGTTAGGACTTAGTGAAAAAGAAAACAGTTGGATTGATAAAAATGATGTTGTGTAAGTTATATTAATACACTTATCGTAAATATAATTTCTCAGTATCATAAGGGGTATGAAAGGAAGAGGACTTTTAAATAGTGCTATTAATAGTTTACCTTTTGAATTACACTTACCTGGTTATAATTATTGTGGACCGGGCCCGAAATTACATAAAAGGTTACAAAGAGGTGATAAAGGAATAAACCCTCTAGATAATGCGTGTATGAAGCACGATATAGCTTATGATAGATACTCGAACTTAGCTGATAGACATCGTGCAGATTTAGAACTTTACAAAATGGCTAAACAAAGGGGAAAGTCGAAAAATGTTGGGACAGGGGAAAAAATTGCTTCTTGGTTAGTACGTAAGGTCATGAAGTCAAAATTAAAAGCTGGTGCAGGACTAAAGCCATTTAAACATTTTGTGTCTAAGATACGTGCTGAAATAAAAAAGAAACCTAAACTCAAAGGTCATATATTCGATCGAGCACTTATAGCTGCAAAAAAAGTTTTTGCTAATAAAACAAAAGTACGAATGCCACGTGTAATACCGATTCCAAAAACCGGAGGTATATTACCACTGATACCTATTTTTGCCGGACTTTCTGCGCTTGGGTCATTAGCTGGTGGAGCTGCCGGAATTGCTAAAGCTGTAGGTGACTACAAAGCCGCAAGAAAAAACTTGGCTGAATCAGAACGACATAACAAGATGATGGAATCTATTGCCATCGGAAAAGGGCTTCATATTAAACCATATAAAAATGGAAAAGGATTATGCATAAAAACGCCAAAAAACTAAGTAAAAGGTTACCCAGGCGAGCTCTTTCAAATGTTGATATTCTTAACCACTCTTCTGATATTCCCCATTTTCGTGGAGTTTTTATGAGAGATACTTTGCCAAAGCGGCCTAAAAGAGTAGAATGTGGAATTTTAAACTTAGATAGTTCCAAAAACAATGGAACTCACTGGGTAGCCTATGTTAAATATAACAATCATTGTGAATATTTTAATAGTTATGGTGATCTTCCACCTCCACTAGAATTAAAGAAGTATTTAAATAATAACACTATTTATTATAATTACAAAACATATCAAAAGTTTGATACCGTAAATTGTGGTCATTTATGTATAAAATATTTGAAACATTTTTGGTATGACCGTTTAAATACCATTGTACAATAAACATTTTTATCATTCACACTATGTCTTTCACTTTGTCTATAACTGGAACAACATCTACTCTGATAACAAACCATTCACCTGGTCTTCAACTGGATGGTGAATATGAATGCGGGCTATTGTATATCTCAACATTCAATTCAATACCCAATATTGACAGCAGAAACAATAAATTACACTATGGTATCAACGAAATAATTGAAATTCCCGAAGGCTCATATGAACTTCAAGATATCGACGATTATTTTAAGGAAAACCTGCAAGGATGTTCATTTAAGTTAACATGCAATAATAACACCTTAAAAACATCTATTCTGTGCAGTAAAGACATTCATTTCAATAGAAAAAATTCTATTGGTAGTTTACTCGGTTTCGGCATAGAATCTATTCAAGCAAATATATTAACCGAATCTCCATATCCTGTCTCCATTCTGTCAACAACTATAGTACGCATCGAATGTGACATAGTAAGTGGATCGTTTGTTAATGGAAAACCTAGTCACATAATTCACGAATTTGTGCCTAATGTGCCTCCTGGGTATCGGATTATTGAAACACCAAAAAACGTTATATATTTTCCTGTTACCCAAAGCAGTCTTAGTTCAATTACAATAAGGATACTAGATGGTAACAATAATTTAGTTAATTTACGAGGAGAAGAGATTCAAATATATTTACACCTGAGAAAAAAATGATAGACTTTAATAAAACTTCAACGACAGTTAAAATCAATACTAGTACTCATCTGGCAATCAAGAAAAGAAGACCTAAAGTACCACTTACAAAACAAAACAAACAATTTCTTCAAAGCCTAGGTCTATTAAAATGAGTATATTGAATTTATCTGAACCTTTCATCTTTGACAACTCCATCGAGAGTTTTGAGTACCATTCGTACAAGCCATACGTAACCAGCTTTAATTTTAATGATGAAATACGTATACCAATAAACCAGCAGGATCTTTACGTATTACCATCAGCAAGTACTTTATACCTTGAGGGTACAATAACCGTATTCAATAGAGAAACAAAATCAGCAGTAAAAAGTGTTCTTCTTACGAATAACCCCATTCTTCATCTTTTTCAAGATATTCGATATGAACTCAATGGAATCGAAATAGATAAAGTTAAAAACGCTGGGATTACAACAACTATGAAGTCGCTAGTTTCCATGAATGAATTTGAAGCATCGATGTCAAAGTTATGGGGATGGGATGTCAATGGTACAAAAAATTCACACGGATCATTTTCTGTATCTATCCCTTTAAATAAAATTCTTGGGTTTGCTGAGGACTACAACAAGATAATTATTAATTGCAAGCATGAACTTATTATGTTACGGTCCAATACTAATTTAAATAGCATAAAACTAAATGCGAATGAATATGTAGATAACATTACTATATCTAAGATAGTATGGCGTATGCCGCATGTCAAGGTGTCTGATCGCGAAAGATTGAATTTACTGAAATACTTGGAAAGAGATCGCGCAATACAAATAGCATTTAGGAATTGGGATTTATACGAATATCCACTCTTACCTGAAACATCAAAACATTCTTGGGCAATAAAAACTTCATCCCAAATTGAAAAACCCCGTTACATTATAGTTGGCTTGAAAACAGACCGAAAAAATATGGCTCATAAAGACATGACGCATTTTGATCATTGTAATTTGAGAGACGTTAAAGTTTTTTTAAATTCAACCTACTTTCCATATGAAAGTTTCAACGTTAGTTTTTCAGTTGATAAATATGCTATATTATATGAACAGTATGCGAAATTTCAACAGTCTTATTATAACCGTGTCCCAGCACCCATGTTAAATCCTACAGACTTTAAAAATTTTGCTCCTGTGTTTGTTATCGACTGTTCTCGTCAAAACGAAACCATAAAAACCGGCTCGGTTGATGTGCGGATCGAGTTGGAGTGTGAATCAGATATACCTGCGCAAACTTCAGCATATTGCCTTATTTTGAACGATAGTATTGTTGAATACAGCCCTTTAAGTAACATTACGAAAAAAGTATCTTAAGATGGAGAACTATATATTCGCCGATCTTCAAGGGTTTAAAACAAATAAAAACGAGTTTATTGTTAAAGAATTTGCATACAGCACACAGGAATATACTCAAGTTTTATTAATAAAACCTCCTTTTCCATTTTCTAAATTAGAAGAAAATGAAAAGAGACAGACAAGGTGGTTAGAAAAACATTTTGGTATTTATTGGCGTGAAGGTTATATTGATTACAGAGAATTTAAAAGACTAATTGTGAACCACATAAAAAATAAAACTATCTATGTGAAGGGCGAGGAAAAAATCAAATGGATAAAAAACTTGTGTTCAGACTGTACTGTTATAGACTTGTGCGAAAAAAATTCTGTACCTAATTTTCAAGAACTCTATAAAAAATATTGTTCCTCAGATTTTCTTTATACCTGTGTATATCATAAGAAAAACTGTGCGTTAAAAAATGTTCTCTGTATTAAAAAATGGTATACTAGCAATAATTTTACATTCTAAGTTTGTTTTTTAAATTATATTTATTAAAATAAATGTTTTTAACTTTCAATTTCATTTTTATTTCTTAATCAACAAATATTTGAAATATTTTCTTGAAGCACTAAAGATGTCGTTTTAATAGGTATACGAAAATACTGAAAAATAAATAAAACAAAAATTTACTTAAATAATGTTTATTAAATCATTTTACATATAACACGTTATAAATTCACGCTATAACCACACATTTTCTTCGAAATCTTGTTAATGACCTCTTCAGTGCTGTCAATTATCTCGTCATACCCATCGTTTGCAACATACTGCGCGTTCAGGAGTACCTTCTCGTTTTGTTCTTCGTTTTGCTCCGTAAAACCATCTTTTATGTCAATTATTTGAATTTTAACGAGTCTGCTTCCTTTACCAGCTTTGTTATTTATTACAAAACATGGCGGATGCCCAACACTCCTTTTTATAATCTTGTTATTCGGGTTTCCTTTGCGTTGCTTCGGTTTGGGACTGTCAATAGTTTTCTTAATTTTTTTGTACAAGTCACTGCCATCGAATTCTCGCGGCAATTCATACGGGTCTTGGGCATACTGCGAAAATGCAATTTGGATGTCTTCTGTATCTTCCATGTCATGTCGGTTATCTGCCATCTTCTGAAAACCCAAGAAATAACAGAAAATAAGTATATTTTTGTTTATTTTGATTAACTGATTTTATTCTATTGACACTTAATGCGTTTAAGAAATCTTTTATTCTACATGGTCACTAGTGAAACTTAAATGGTTTATAAAAATAAATAAATATATTATTAGTAATATATATATATATAACTTACCAGCTTGTGAGTAGATAATGAAGACACGATCGATGCTATTAAAGTGTTTTTAATTAAGAAATACACTGCACTTATAAAGGCTAGCTATTGTTTGTTCAGCAAAATGTAATTGCGCAATCCTTTTATATGATATCTTAAACTTTGCACGTGGCTAAGTGTATAAACCTAAACCAGTCGCAACTTGTTTCTGTCACGTTTATCGATAAAGTGCGTGTAAAAGGTAGAAGGGTGATTATAAGTAAAACAAGTAAATAATGCGAGAATAGATACATTTATTTATCATAAAACATGATTTTAAACACAAATGCAAGCTAAAGCTAGTAAATATCAAAGTACACATCCTTTACATTTAAATATTACCAACCTCTAACAATAAAAACGGAATGTTTTCTTTTTTCCTAATTTTCACAATGACCGATCGATTAAACATTAAGTATTGAGGTATGTCCCCAAGCTTTTGTAGATATTTGATTATCAGATATTAGCCGTTTGTCGTCATTAGGCGACAAAGCAATTTTATTTACACTTTGAGTAAATATTTCATGTTTAATCGATTTAAATAATATTTTTTTTCTTTTTATGACATTTCCTTGAAATAATGATTTCTCGTAATTAGAAAATTTTAATTTTTGTATAACAGGTCCTCTCACACCTTTAGCTTTTTTAATTACACTTTTTTTTCTATCTGCGGTGGTTTTAATACAATAAACTTTCGAACGCAATCCCACAAACTCTTTAACCAAGTCACCTTTCATTTCATCTTTAAAAAGTCCTGGCACTTTTTTATTATGAACCGGCAATAAAAATTTATTCCCCACATCGTAACAACTAGTATCGAAGTAAGACAAAAAATGCGTTCTTAAATCTTTAAAATAGTCATTTGTCTCTATGTGATAAACAAAACTATCAGTGTCCGTGTAGCACATTTGTAGTCGGCTATCATAAAAACGTTTGAATACTGAATAATGAAAATCGTACATATGACTTTTAGATAACTCAAGAACAGCGAAACCAATGTATATTGGTTTATCCAACATTATTAGATCTGGTTTTAATTGAATTGCTACCAAATTTTCAGTAAAAACTGATGAACTGTGAAAATTTGGTCTTGCAATTAATCTATCCGCTGTAATTTTCTTTTTCGTTTTATTATTATTGTCAGACCACTGATTAACCAAGCGTACATCAACCCGTTTCTCAGTATTTTCTAAAGTTTTGCCAAATATACTATTATTCATCAATTTACAAAAGTCTTGTTCAAAAACTGATTTCGCTTGTTGACGTAACCTTGTATTCATATCAATGTATTGTTTTAAGTATGGGGACTGTTTGAACGTAATGACTCTATGTATTTTTTTTCCCCGCTCCATTCGTACACCAAAAGGAATGTTCGTGTTAGAATATTGTTTTTGCCACAATGGATCTTCACGTGGAGAAGCATACGAATCTGATGTTCTGAATGAAGCATTATTTGATGTGTCGGAATCATTTTCATTGATAATATCATTTTGTTCAAAACCAACTTGATTAGAACTAATGGTACTCTCATTTTCACTTTCAGATTCAGACGATTTTCCCACAAATGTTTTATTAACTAAACTTTGTCTCTTTTCGTTGGCAGAAGGACTATATTTCAAAGTTTTTACAGATTTATTCCAGTTAAAACCTTTGTTATCAAAATCCGTGTCACTAATATTTAGATTGTTATCATTATTATGTTTAACCATCTCATTTAAAGGATCTGTGATTGGTTTCAACATTGTTTCCAACATTATATTATTATTGGTTTTAGCATCACGAATTAACTTAATTTTTTTTCGAACAGCATCAGCAGATTGGAGCACTTTTTGTTTAAATACCTTTTCATCGTTAATTTCAACATTCATGTCTGTTCTAGACCGTTTCATTTTGAGTAATAAGTTTTACATGTCGTGGCTTCCTTTTATGTAAACACCTAATCCAGCACGATAAATGTGTCAAAACCTTTCCTATAGCACCCAGAATTTCTATTACAATCTTTATTTATTACTAAGTAACTAAATGGCATGTTCCATACTTGGGAACACATTTCGCGAAACTGAAACCACGACATATCACTTCCTACATGTTCATCATAAACATGTCGTAAATTCACATCATCTTGTTTAAACAGGATTATTAAGTTAGCATTGTCTCTTATCAACTGTTTAGGTATTTTACTGTACGTCTGGTTTAGATAGAAGCTATCTATATTCTTATGTCTTCCCATTGCGAAGTAATCTCGTATATTATTTTGATTTTCACAGGCAACGTCGTCAAAAATCATGATCGAATTAGGGTTAGCATTATGAGGACTTATCACTTCATCATTTTCAGAATATTTATGAAATGAAATTGATGGCACTAACTTTAAAACTTGCTCTAAAAAATCATACATGGGTTGGAAAAGTGTTTTGGAGTAAACGTATACATTATGGAACCGCAGACCTTGTTCATGTAGCAGCAAACCAATAATCAAATTCGTTTTTCCACAGTTTGATGGCCCACAAATAATACATCGAATTGTGTCAGGCAAAAGTGTGCCATGTCGAAAATGGCGTTTATTGGGTGAAGAGCAAACGACATCCAAATGCAATCTCTGCGATTGCTTTATAAACTTCATACTACTAATATGCACGTGTAACAAGTTTGAAGGACTTTTTGTAAATACTGTATTCGTATAAACGTTGAGTATATATTTAAAAATAGCATAGTAACTCAATTCGATTGATACAACATTAAGTATGCGTTTGCGTTGTAATAATGTAAGACAGGAGAACGGGAGGCAATCAGAATTTAACGGCAATGCAACGGAAAATAACCCAAATGCATCTCGGGATTCTGTTCCACTACTGCATAATTATGAACGGAAACTAACCGAAATGCATCTCTGGATTCTGTTCCACTACTGCATAATTATGAACGGAAACTAACTCAAATGCATCTCGGGATTCTGGCCCATTTGAGATTTTTTGACCCGGCCCGTAGTTATATATTGAGATTTTTTGAGCCAGCCGCGAAAGCGAAGCAAAGCGGAGCTGTAGCATATGGCCTGGCTCAAAAGTCTCAATATATAACTACTTATTTGTGACTTCCATATATTATGTACAATATTTAACATTAATTAAATACTAATATACTATCTTAAATATTCATAACATTTTATAACACATTCTTTATAATACATGTTTTCTAAATAAATAAACTAAAAAATTACAGTTAAAACAAACGTATCCCAAAACACACAATTAAATAAAAAATAAAAACACAAATTACTCATTTCCCCCTATCCCTCTTGTCATTCCTGGATGCTTAGCAAAGTTGTCAATCGTCAACGCTTAGTATCGTAGTTTTCCCTCTCTGTCACTCTTTCATATTAGTGCAACAAAGACAGTTAGCTGCCTTTCGTTTACGATTGACGATTAAGCGTTAGCGATTGGCATCTTGGCTAAGCATCCTGGTGCTAAAGTGCCCATAACGCTAGCAGCGTTCTCGCGTTGTATAATAATAGAGCTTTTGCACCAGAAACGATTCGGAGCGGGGGTCTTCTTAAGGAGGTTATTCTTAAAACTATTCGAATATCACAAAATAGAAAACCGTAGAATTGTAAAGAAATACTGAATAAAAATAACATTAAAAGCCCGAAAACCGAGTATTTTAATAGATTAAACTTTACGTAAAATTCGACTCTGCTAGAATAGTTGCATGTCATAAGCTGGACTTCAATATCATGTATTTAATGACTTATTTAATATTTAACAATGTGCCTACCTCAATCAAGCAGCCAATAATAATAAAGTCTGGTTGTATGACTCGAGACCGAAGAGCTGGCGGCTTCCTCTGACAACGTATCAGCACGACACTGGAAACGCTTTCACCAAACCTTCCTCATTAATCACTTCTATCTATTAAAATACTGCATCAAAATCCGTTGCGTACCTACTTTAAAATATATAAGCATATAAATAGGGTCTGGCAGTGGGAAGCAACTTTGTTTTAAGATACTATGTGATGTTATAAATTACGTAAAAAATATTGAACTGTATAATTGATGATAAAATTACGCATGATAATATAAATAATTCCACCTTGGTCGCAGACATTTAACGTGACCTTGACTTTGACTATTCTGCCGTTGTCAGGGTTCCGTATTCAAATAAAAACTCTACACAATAGGGATGATGACTGTAGTTAAAACAAATTATTTAACATTAACATTGCCGTGTGGTGACGGCAGTAAGAATACATTTGTCACCACCCCAACTCCTCCTGCGGGTGTCGTAAGAGTCGACTAAGGGATTGAAGTGTTACTGACCATTATTTGATAAAAGATGATGATGGGCAGCAGCGTCATCATAGTGGACACATTACTGCGATCGCCAATCCGCTTGCCCAGCGTGGCGGTTATGGGCATTTACCTCCTAATGCGTCTATACGCGAAGTTAATAGGAGAGGCCTACGTCCAGCAGTGGACTATCATAGGCTGATGATGTGATGTGTGAAGTAATTTAACATTATACACGACATAATACACGAAGAAATTATTACTAAGATGTAGATTGCAGAATTTTTTGTACAGAACTTCTATTTAATAAATTGAAAAGAACATAAAAGAGTTGGTCATTTGGCACTCAAACGTGACGTCACTTTTGAGTATTTCATATAAAATTCCATAATGGTGATCGTTTTGGCAGTTCGAAAAAAGATGCTGATTTGACTTGCCAGTCATCATGCATATTACCAATCTTGACAGTGCAGTCAGAGTTTCCAGATACGACGTCTACTTTCTCTTTCACATGGTCCAGTCTTTCCTATCCTACTTCTCATATTTTTCCCTTGGACTTTAAAATTTGAGGATTTATTTCAATATCACAATGGTTAATTGGGTGAATATCTGAGCGTTTCAGCCGCCTAATTTTGATAGCATCATTTTTGCTGAAGTTTCTAAACGTCTTAATGTTATACTTCGTCATTTGTATAAGGTACCGTGCCTCCTTCAAATTAAAAAGTAGCACATTGTAACGAATAGAAACTTCGGAAAAAAAGATGCCACCAAAATTAGGTGCTTGAAACTTGAAATATTCACCCCATTACGAAACTACATAAATCCACATACATTGTAACTATCAAGGCAATGAAAATTCCAAGATTTTTCATCAACATTACATCATCATCAGTCGATAATAAGTCCACTGCTGGACAAAGGCTTCTCCTATTACCTAAGCGTACGGACGCATTAGGATACCCATAATCGCCACGTCGTAGAGTGGTTACTCCACTAATGATGAGGCTGCTGCCCATCATCAATCTTCAATAAATAAATCGCCAGTGACACTTCGAATCCCTTAGTCGACTCTTACAATATCCACGGGAAGATTTGGGGAGACTAGGAATGTACCGAGGAGAAGTTTCATAAGTTGCGAAACTTCTATAGAGAATATTCTCGGTAATTTAAATTTTACAAGCAATCTAATCATGTCAAAATCGCTGTAACTAGATACAAGCCTTTTAAGATATATTTTATGCCTTGTTTACTCAATTGTGAATTACAATATTCTTCATAACACTTTTTTTATAAGTTCTCGTGAAAACATTCTCAATGAGAACGTACTCTTAAATTCTCATGAAAATTCTCGGAAATATCCGAGTATATTCTCGCAATTTTGAGAATAAATGTATTCTTACTGCCATGGGCACAGGGCAAATCAACAATACATCTGTATACAATATACGGAACCTTAATCATAAAACCGAGCCTAAACTACAGAATTTCAGACCCCACCCACTTGAAGCCTATTGGTCGTTCCGTTACCTTGAAAACCAGACATCAAGGCAGACCAACCAATATAACTTGACCTACAGACCTGTGACCACTACGTGTAGAGAGAGTTCTCTCATACACTGATAATTTCAAGTTCAAGGCAAAAAGGCAATATCCTCCAATATAAACAAACTGATATGAAATATAAAATGAGCTCTATTAGTACAGCATTACTATAATCGTATTTTAAATCTGAAACCCGTAAAAAAGTATACAAATGTTCACCTTATGCCTTTAGTAAAAGATAAAAGAATGTATGTATACATATTATCTCCAAATAACGAAGCATTATTTGACTCATAACACGTGGAACATGCATTTTGAATATGCACTCTAACGCAAAGATGGAAGGATCAATTGATTTGTGGCGTTTTGGAAAGTCCCGTGCATCAAAACAACTACGCGTTGTTTTTAACGCCGAACGTTTTTCGGAGAAACGGGAAAAATATGCAGCAAAACAAAATGTGCGATGAATTTTGAATGCATTGCTATGTGAGTTCTTGGTTTGATGGTTACCTTTACGTTGTACGGATTTGAATGTCATAACACAACCTAATTTATGAAAAAAAATCGTCACAGAATATCAGAAGTCTAATCTCCTTCTTTTCAGAACGTTTCAATTGGGATTGGGACTTGTGTTGTTGTTTGTTTTATACACGTTGATGAGGATTTTAATGGAATTAGGTAACGAATAAACGTTCTCTTAGATTTACCACCTGTAAATAAAATTTGAAGAGAATTAAACGGAAAAAATGCGAATCACAAAATACGGGTGTATGAAAGGAGAAGGGTGTATCTATAGATAGGTAGACCCACGTTAGGAGACACCTTCCTGAACATAACATCTCCCTTATAATAATTTTATATTCCCCTAATATATTTGAACTTAAAAGTATGGGACTTTTTCGATGACGTAACGTGTTTGGTTCATTGCCCCCACCTCGTAGCGGCTCTCCGGTATATTACGCTGTTTCGATAGTGCTACGTACAGTTCGTATTTACTCATGGATCCGAAGCTATCACTCTCTCTCTTCAATTTCGCGGCTCGGTTTTGCAATGTGAGTCATTTAAATTTGTTTTTATATGTGCGATATTAGCTTATCTATCTTATACTGTGAATGTGGCATCCGGACGGACAGACAAACATGACGAATCCATTTTAACGGTTATTTTTAGTTACATTTCGGTAGTTACAAGTCCAGCGGGCTCGCGAATGCATGCGTAACCCTGCCAAAAAGGTGACGAGATGGCATATGGGGAGGTTTTTTATGAGTATACCGTTGGCCTCATTAGTCAAATGGGAGTCCTACATAACCGTTCAGGTTACCTCCCCCCACCCAGGCGGTATGTTTAAAGCATTTCTTCCCCCCCCCCCCCCCAACCCCCTAAACAAAACTGGGTAGGTCCGCTAAGGCCGCTGATTATGAGTAGCATAGTGGCTTAGGCATTAGCTGCGAAAACTGAGAACGTCAAACATTAGTGAACGCAGTATCTTTGCTATGATTACCTACGTATATGAAAACTAATATTTATAATAAACCATTTCAGGAGCTGGAGCGGGGTAAGAGCCAGGTGTGCTCCCCGCTGTCTGCGCAGGCGGTGCTGGCGCTGACGGCGCTCGGTAGTGGAGGAGACACGCGTGCGCAGCTGCTGCAGGCCATGGCGCTGCCTGATGATGAGGCGGTAAGACCAGGAGTAGAGCCAGGTTCGGGGGAGCATCGTGGTAGAATGTACACTCGATCCCAAGATGCTGCCCATAACGGAAGAGAGGGCAACGTCGCAGGGGAGTTTAGTGGGTAGTAGTCCCCCAGCCCGTGTTCATGATGCGTAAATGCATTCTGCCCTGCGTCAAAAGGTGTAGAGCCAGGATGTTCCCGTAAAAAATGGGAAAGATAAAGTTCATATTTCGCTTTTCCACTACAAGGTCTTTGATGGGTACCTGTGGACTCTTCGCTACAGTTTACAAGATTTATTGCTTGCTGCAATGGTCCTGAAGACGACACGTCAAACGAGGCAAAGAAGAAGTACAAAAGGATGCAAATTCCACAATCAGATGGGATTAATAAACTGCTAGAGAGCATAATAGCAATCTCAGGGAAACTCTTCCTAAGTTTGCTATATGATATTGACAATCAATAGATATGCGAACAAATATAAACATGGACATCTAACGTGAATTCAAAAATGCCTCCAAAAACGATTTGAAATAGTGCCGCAGTATCACAACATATTTGACAATTTAAATAAAATGGAATATTATTTTGATGGCTTAATTATAAATGTTTTTAATTAGAGGCGTAATATATTAGGGTCATTTGCAATAAATGTGTGTCACGAAAATAAGTATAAATACTTAATTGAGATTTCTCGCTTTAGTTACTCCCATACTAAAGGTATGAAAAATTCTGTAACGAATTTGAGATTTTTTTTATCAGTTTCGTTCCATTTCGTTTCATACATTTAGTATGGGAGTAACTAAACTGAGTAATCTCAATTTACATACTTATTTTCGTGACATTAGAGACTTACATTTTTTTGTTTCATAACTAAAAAGTACGCACGATGCCGAGTAAAATGGTGTATTACAGTCCATGATCGCATATAAAAATTAAAAGGTACACTTTTACTGTAAATGACCCATTAAAGACTTATCAAAGAAATATTCAGGACCGTTTTAAAGGCTATTTTGCACAACGTGAGACTTCCGTGTTATATTTATGTGCTCTTTTCAGCGCCAACTTCGTTTCAGATTCGCTCGCTCTTCGGCTACCTAAAATCAACCTTCGACACAGTCAAAACCGTCAAGCTTCGGTTTGCCAACAGACTCTACGTGATGAAGGATGGAACCCTGAAGCCAAATATACAGAAGGATGCCGAAGTCTTCGGGTCTGGTCTGCAGCAGGTAGATTTCACTGAGAAGGAGGCTGCCGCTGATATGATAAACAATTGGGTAATTTTATGGGCATTTTCACTTCTAGGGACCAATTAGCTTAACTCTCACAAAAAAGTTAACTTCGATGTCAGTTTTGTAACGACAATTATGCATGAAATATTTACGTAAATCCACTTTATTCATGTCTTATATTGTATGAACGCGTATTCTTTCTGGATTAAATGATAAAACATTATTTTTGTTAATATTAATTGCTTAATTGTCGTTACAAAACTGACATCGAAGTTAACTTTTTTGTGAGAGTTAAGCTAATTGGGTGTCCCTAGAAGTGAAAATGCCCTTATATTATTTCTATGTATTTATTTACCATGACTTGCGCTAGCGGTAGCGGAACGTCCGTTACCGCTAGCGCAAGAACGTCCTGCTGTTGAGTGCTCCTTAGATAATAATTCATAATGTGGTGTAAAAGTGACTTTTTAAGTAAATAACTACAGCGAG
>JALPQI010018071.1:0-22529 GCA_025490895.1 Thaumatotibia leucotreta
TATAGAACGCCTTCGCATAGATAGAATAGAGTAGAGAGCGGTTTCGGAACGCACCCGTACAGGCGGGTTTGGCTGTGTGAGTGTCTGTGTGTGTGTGCGCGCCGTGCACGGACACGCGCACACTGGCGCGCCGCCGGTGAGCGCTGTTCACCGCACTCTGTGAGCGCAAACAACCATCTATAAGGCCACGCTATAGCTGACGGAGGGTCGCGCCGCGACTCAGGGCCGAGCATCGCCTCTATTTTTTTGGTCGAGTTTTGGTTGCGATGAAAAATTTGGGGACTGTTTTGAAAAATTAAATGTTATTTTATTCCAGCCGTTTCACATTTTCTGACGAAGGAACTGGATAACCTTTTTTTATTTTTAAACATTTTTTTAACGACTATTATTAGAAGTATACTTAGGATTAACGTGTAAAAAATTAATCATTATGAAATTGTATTAATTCCGATTTTTTTTGGAAAAATATTTGCACGATTTATACGATTTGTTTATGCGGCAATGCTCATTATACACCCTGGAATACATTGGTATATTTAATTATACTGCTCAATGTTCAAATTAAAAATTATTTATTCCGTTAAAAGGTGTACAAATTGAATCATAAAACATTCTTACGATACAAGATTGCGATCTTTTTTATATTGTGGAAGTAACAAAGGCAAAAGAAGATTATATCGTTATGGAATTCGTATTTTCACTGAGATTATTTATACCAAACAATATTATTTTGTGCTTGTATAGGCTTCGATTAAACCAAACTAAATTTGATTTCATCTTCAACTTATATAGATAGATTGCAGTAACAGTCAGTAACAGTTCTTAGAGCTGTTAACGTTAAGTATGTCTATTTGTATGATATGTATTACGTCAATTATTTTACCATAGTATTTGAATAAGTCAATAACCTGTTTAAGATGTTTTCCATTTCTAGAAACTCTTGTAAGCTGTAGTTATCGATAATAATTATGAGCAATTTGTAAAAGCTCAAATAGTGACTAAAATAGTATGAAAAATGTATGAGCGAAGACGCAGAGTCAAATAACAATAGCTTGGACGTTGGATACATCCATTAATTTATACTATATAATTGATTTATTTTAATAACTATGCAGCACCTAGGTATATCAATCAAGAATAAATACGTAGGTAAGCTGTTAACTACTTTTTTAATACCATCAGATACGATTTGTAGATTGAAATTAATATTTTTTAAATACGAGACGTTCGATGGAGGTGTTGTGCCGTATTATGTAAATATTATTGCAGAAACATAAACTCCATTTTTTAGATCATACAAAATAGGTAGTGATGTTGGCAATGGCTTTAACTTAATTTACAAGATACTAGAAGTGCTCACTGTGTTGTAAAAAAAAACCTGTGAGTGTCGGTTGAAATGCATATCATTTGTTGAAATGCGCATATGTTTTGAATAAGTAAAAAGTTAACAACAAAATCACATCTCAATGCTTTATTAATTTGTCTAATTATATTTGCTAATACATTTGTTAAGCGTGGCCGAAACCGAAGATAGTTTACTATTATTATCTGTGGAAGTTTATTAGATTTGATATTTTATTTATTTTCGTTCCAAATCCTTATATTTGAAAGCCTAGTGCAACATGACAGTTAAGAAAAAATCTATTATCTGTTTTTCGATAACAATGGATGAAAATGGTACGAAACACCATAGATCCAAGTAATTTTGATCTTGTATTAAATAGTATTATTTTTTGTTAAATCGCCGGCTTAAAGACAGAACCAACTATTTCAGTCAAAACATCTTTTAGCAAATAGAGTTCTAAGCCACTGGCATAAAACACGATTTGTCAAAACCAACTTCAAGGAAATAGTTGGTTCTGCCTTTAACCCGACGAAATACGCTATTTAAAGATGTGAATGTTTTTTGAAAATAATATTTATTATGAAATTTAACTTCTTGCTAATTTCATTTAGCTTACGTTAAAACTCATTTGAAAAGAATATCACTATTAAATAAAAAACGAACATATTACCCTAATTTAGGAAAGTTCATGAGTTTAAGTTGTTAAATAGACAGTTATTTGGCATTCAGTTGACAAGTGCTATATAATGGTAAGTTCCATGTGAGCTACATTTTAGGATATCGACCAAACGCATGTAGGATATTATTTCCAGTTGTCTGCTCCAACAATTTTTATGTATTAAATAATAATTAACTGGCTAGACGATATAAGCTGCTGCATGATTTTAATCTATTTAATCAAGTCAAGTCAAACTATTCCTTATTCAAGTAAGTAATATTAATAAGCATTTTCGAATCGTCTGACACTATCAAGAGAGAAAAAAAATCTACTTCTGGTTACTAACCCTACACCGTTCCTGAGAAGAATCAGTAAGAAACTCAGTGTTTTATATAAGTATTTTAATTCAAACTATTACATACCTAAAAATATTAAGTTAATTTAAATAGGAACAAAAATATTTTAGTTGGTGAAAAATAAATAATGTTCTTATTGGTAAAATATTTTGTAGTAAAACAATTAGATTAATTTAAAAGAACAAGGGTTTGCTTTGATATTGTATATAATACTTAAGTTTTTATTTAAACTAAAATTAATAACATGGTGTCTTAAATTTATAGTATGATTTATGTGCCAAAATTATCTTATACGGAAATTTGGAAGTTTTGCAGGTACAACGTTTATAAATATGTTCTTGATGAAAATAAAGTTATTTGTTATGTTAGGAGACGTAACAAAAAAAATATTATCGAAGATATTAATTTTGAAACTTGAAGGCCGAGACTAACCCCATACACCGTCAAGGAAAGCTCCCCTAACACTTTATATTTTACCGAAAGAATTACTTCCGTAACCCATTCTACTATTAGTAAAATCGCATTTGAATCTCCCCATACAAACTAAATAGTCAAACAGTGAATCGGCTTGAGTCGCGGCGCGGCCGGTATATTTCCGACATAATACCGCTGCGTCGAGCGATTACTACTATATATTCTATATACATTTAATAGCTATACAGGCGCGCGTAGAACTGGCCGTACTTATGTGAGCGCTACGAGGCGACCGCCTGCAGCGCTGTAGCGCTTTACAGCGTAGCACGGTCTACACGAGTATTATTAAGCTTGCAGCGCTAAAGCGCTTCACTGGCAGCAACTCCGGCTTATTATTATCGTAGATTGGCGTCGGCGCAACTACACGGCGTTAGAAGGACGTTCCGTTTTAAATATCAGGTTTTATTATTATGAAGAGCGGCGCAGCGGAGTGCGGACGGCGCGGCGGACGGTTGCGTGCGATAACATTTGACATTCGTAATTAGTCGAGCGCTCGCGCGGCGAGGCCGGGCGCCGGGCGGCTGGCGGACATTCCGTCCGTGGGGCCGGACAAAGAGGTCGCGTTGCGTCAGCTCTTGCACACCCTTGCACCACTACACCATCAACCCTCGCAACGTTAGAGCGCTCGAAATTCGCATTTTTCGAATTCGATCCGGACAAAGATCGCGTCAACGCTCTCCGCGCCCTTGCCCCTCATAGGGTTGCCCTAAAGTCGACCCTGACTAATATCGGCTTCGAAACTTTTGCGGTGTTCGGCCGGTATTAGAGACTTTAGGGATCCAGTATGCAAAATTGCTATGCGAGTAAAGTTTGCAATATATGTAAACACTTATCTTTTATCATTTTGGACATTGCCCGTTCTGCTGATTTCATATATTTATTGCACAATTATTTTTTAAAGACAAAGAGCTGAGTGTAGTTGTCTCTTTCGCACTTAGGTACCCTGGTTGGTTTGGTCCCATCACCAACCCTCGCGACACATACATACATACATACACACACGTTGTTCACAAGGCTACCACTATTTTTAGACTCCTACGCAGCTGTATTACTGGCTACTGATATCATAATTGGAATCCAAATTCGAATCTCTATGTGGACGTGGAGTTTTTGCTATTAAATGTTTTGTTTCTTTAGCTGCAAATAATCTAACCCATGTGACTTCACCTACCCACAAATATTTTTTTTAGGAAAGGTGTTCTCGAGCCCGAACTAAACTAAAAAAAGGGGTCACTAATAGTCATGTAGGCCGAATCCGCAGTAAAAAAACTACTATGCTTCTCTCTACCTCTATTCCGACAATGATGAATAAAATAAGTGCCTACGATTTTTGCTTAAATTTTCAATGATAACGAACTCTAATTTTAGCATAATTAATTCGTGGGAACCTATCCAAATATAGTCCCTCATTAACCGATAATCACGCACATAAAAACAAATAACAAAACGCCCTCATTTATTCTGACATCGAAGTATTTACTAAATCCAAAATTCCCGAACGGTTAATGAGTCCAAAATCCAAGCGAGCGTGAACGGCGAGCGAATAACGACCTTAGTATTTAAGTTATAAGGCCGATGTTGAGGTCGAATGCGTCAGTGGATGTCAAAGAGCACAGAGCGGAGATAAAGCCGATGGAAAACATCGTAGACTCATTCGAAATTCAAATATCTTACGTCTTAAAATTGCATTAAAGCGAATTGAACGCTCGCGCCTGTTTTCTCTTAAGCACAGTTCTGAGTATCCGAATGGGAGAGCACGATAATAAACTTGGATTGGTTTGATGTTGATGTAGATTGCTGCTCTAGAATGAGGCTTGTGGACGCGACACAGCGGCGAGCGCGTTATGAAACGGAGCGAGATGAAATCTCGTCTTTGGCGAGGCATTGTAGCGCGTTTTCCAAAAAAGAACATGGTTTTGTTCTAGAAATATTTTCTCGTCCCCGTGTCCTTGTGAAGTACGAATTCGAAGCGAGTTTTGAATGGTTAAGCGGCAGGATAATACTGATGTAGCCGTGCGTGTGGACTGCGTCACATACCTACAGTTTATTTAAATCGTTGGAATACAGCAACCCTAGTACAATCTGCGCTACAGTAACTCACGGTCTTCTTGTGGCTGTCTTCTTGTGGTTTCGAACCACTTTTTGTATTTTTTTTTCAGAGATTTTTTTTTCTTTGAGTAGGTACATAATGGCGAGGAGCCTAAAACGCGAGTGTTAATTATTTGTCAAATGAAAATGATATTTCCCATACAATTCCAATTAATGATGCTACACAACTTTAACACACTCCCTTTAAGCACGCTTTGTCCCTTTCCGTCTTATCAAAATGTCCACAGAAACTAGTAGGTACCTATTATACAGGTCGTACCTTAAATATCGTAGAAAGGATATTATTTTGCTGAAAGAAGACTTTATTTTATTATGAAAATTAAATAATAATGCATTAAAATAAAATCCAAAAAAAAAATGCTTTTTCTACGTATCGAACCTATTACCTACGAAAGAATTTTTTTCCTAATTTTATGATGTCATTCCAAAGAATGGATAAAAAATAACAATTTTTCTTAAGAAACATAGTATCTAAAACTAAAAGAATAACCAAACAAGTTTGATTCAAAATTCGAATAAAATTGTAGTTGATTCGATTTCCGGGTGAGCAAGTAATTTTTTGAAAAACTTTGAATGCTCTATTACTAAACTTTAAAAATAACACTAAGTCTTGTTTCAGCAAAATACATTATCTACGATATTTAAGGTACTTCCCCTTCATGTCCCATAACTTTGGGACGTCCTGTATATACTTACCTAATGCCTAGCTAAATGACGAGAAGAAACAAAGTCAGAAGAAATTGTGTCCTTGCTCCCACTTAGTATTATGATCACAGTCTAGTAAATATTTGGCTGCTAAGCCAAATAGGACTTTGGCGAAGGTAGACTTCTCTCTGTGAATATTATGATATATATGTATTAGGTATATCCTAGAGTTGCTTTCGACGCGAAGCTAAACAGTACATAATTTTAAAACTAACGGATATTATTGTATTTTTCCTAACTAATGCGGAAAAGTAAACTTTGCACAAATTTTTACTTCGTAAATTTCTCTTTTTAGGGCACTTGTTATGAAAAAAGTCGTTCGATACACGCGTATAAACTTATTTTTAACTCGGGTGATTCTCCCCTCGTTTCACTCGGATTCCAACTTTAACCCTCGTCGAAAAAATTTTTTTTGCACTTGCATCGAAATGTACCTATCTACTATATCAATACCAAAGAAAACGTACGAATATTCGATACTGCACTAGTATTCGATATGCGACTAGTCGATATTCTATAGGATAACATCTGGCCGTGGAGCAAGAATGAACTGGGTAAGTATAATATGTATATAATTATACTACGAAAGTATGAAGACACCAAGAAATTGCGAAAAAAACACCTAAATATGAGTTAAATGGTCCTTAATTGATAATTAAGTGACAAACTTATTGTGAAAACACAAAACAAATTATTTATTTAGTAAATATTTTGATTTGTGTTTTTTATTTTTTTCCCAGTAGTCACACTACTTAATACTATAAAAACGACCAAGATCACCAATGTCCGAGGTGGACGATCTTGGTCGTTTTTTCTTTGGTATATGACATCCAATATTTATAATTAAGTATCAATTAAGTCATAGAAGATTTTTTTGCGATTTGTTTGGTTGTCTGTATAATGAAAGTTGCTTCGCGTGACCATCCTTAGTACCCAGTTTATTCTTACTCCACAACTTAGATGTCACCCTGTATATCTACGAGTATATAGACTATAGTATTCGATATTCGACATGCCGAATACTAGTGCTAGTAGCTAGTAGTACTTCTACGAGTACCTTATCACTACATAGTATAAAATAAAGTCACTTTTCTGTCCCTATGTCCCTTTGTACGCTTAAATCTTTAAAACTACGCAACGGATTTTGATGAGATTTTTTTTAATAGGTAGAGTAATTCAAGAGGAAGGTTTTTATGTAGGTATAGTACCCGTGCGCAGTCGGGGCGGGTCGCTAGTATCTACTAAACTCAAGTCAACTTCGTCCACATTATCACAAAAATATAAACTACAAAGTGTCGCTACGCCGTTCCAGCGCCATCTAGTATGGGCTTGTGCATAAATCACGCGAGGTCCTATAGGGGGGGAGGGGGTCCAAGAAAACATCACGAAAGATCACGGTAGGGGAGGGGGGGGTACAAGGAGACCTCACGTGTATTTTTTTACGATGAACAAACTAAGAAATATTGTCAATTTCGGCAAGCGAACGTGAAAAGTTGAATGAAAAAAATACACGTGAGACTGCTAGGGGGGGGGGGGGGGGGTAGCCAAGAAACTCACCAAACATCACCATGGGGGAGGGGGGGGTCAAAAAGTAGCCAAAAAAACATCACATGATTTATGCATGAGCCCTATGCCATCAATGTAGTACAACAATGTTGAAATTGTATGTCTTCTTACCATGGGCCCATTTTTCAAAAGCTTTGTAACTTGTAATTCAAGTGGAAGTCTCTTTTTGACACTATTAATTAGATAAGGACTTCCGCTTTTATTATAAGTTACAAACTTTCGAGAAATGGGCCCCATGTCTAATGGTTTGTAGTTCAGTATTCAGTCCAAATGTGTTAAATACTAACGTGAGTGGCTACATATTACTTTAGGCCTGTATGCCTAATATCAAAAATTTGTCAATTTCCAGCACCTGTCTTTGTTACTCCGACCATAAATTAAATAAATAGTTTATGCTTCGACTACATTTTCATTGGAGTAACAGAAAAGAGACATGATGCTTGTAATATATGACTTTCAATTTGTAATGTTCTCGGTATGTCAAGTATGGTTTTCTAGGACCCAGGACCCTGAGCAATGCTTACTTCGGCTTCTTTAATCAAATAAAAAATATCGGAAAATGCCATTACTGCCATAATGATAGGGACGTGTTCAGATCAGATATTTTTGACAGCTCCGTACGCTGCGATATATGTGATGGCGACTCTAAAACCCAATACCAACAGCCTCTCAACACCGTACCCAAATGACGGTGCAACGACCGTCCCACCTTCGTGGGATGCGACCTGGCCACAGCTGCAGTAGCGGAAACGCGGGAGTAGCCAGTGTAGCCACACATACTCCAGGAGGAGTATCGTTAGTATATTCAGTTCAGTTCAAACCCAATACCAAAACTATTCATCAAACATGTACCTAGTTAAAGTGGTTTAAGACGTAACACTCTTTTAACTTTGTTCCTCATAGCAAAGTTGTGTTCAAATTAGGGCTATACTCGTACTCGGTGCTCACGAGCAATAGTTATTTGTTATAACTATTGCTCGTGCAAAGCAAAGTTGTATTTTACCCGCGAGTATGAAATTGAAACACGAGGAAGCGAAAGGATTCTATAGTTGAACCACGAGCGAAGCGAGTGGTTCTAAAATAGAATCCTGAGCAGCGAGTGTTTTAACATACGAGAAGTAAAACGCACGAGTTTAACACATTCCTGTAGTTGCACACCAACGTCAATGCATTATTAAATCATTCTCATTCATTTTTTTTACAAAATTATAACAGAACACCCTGAAAGTTGTTTAGTTTACTATTTTTATGCGTGTTCGAGTCGGTGTCGGTACATAAAGATTATAACCTATAATATTCTTTGACAATGTTGACGTTGACATTTTCTGCGTTTTGTGATTGCATCTAGTCATCTTATCATCATTCACTAAAACAATTGTTACTTATGGAATTTTAGGATTTATATGTTAAAATCATCATATTATATAAAGGTTTGTATTTTACACTAAATTCTCAAACAAATTATTTAATTATTATTAATATGGAACAATTTCCATGAGCATTTTACGTTTTGTTATTCCAAAACCATGGTCATTACTTTGCCACACAAGTGAATAATATGCGTTTTTACACGTTCGTATTAAAGGATAAACGAGCACTTTACGAGCTAGTGAGGGGAAAACAAATATTAACCTCGTATTCCTGAGGCTATAAAAATAGCGTGCTTTGCTTCTAGAGCATTTCTTTTAAGGCTGGTGGAGCCAATGATGCTGAGCAATATCTACCACATGTCCCAAAATATATGTATCAGACATTCCTTCTTTGTTACCGAAAATATATAGGAATCTGGTAACAAAAAAGGAAACTTCCATACAAACTTTCTTAGACATTTTGGGAAATGTGGTGGATCTTGAATTTTTATCAAAATCGAAGACGTGATACAAATGAAGGGTCCACGGAAAAACATGTCCAGTACTTTAAAAAAAACATGGCAAACTCACACCTTATTCTGTTAAATGTAAGGTGGTTTTTCCCTCTGTTATTTGAATTGACTAGACATGTTCTTTCCGTGGACCTTTCACAATTTTTTTGAGCATTCGATTTAGTATGAACATAGCTGACCTTTGACGAGCATTAGTCATAGACCTCTCTTCTTATAAAAACTCCTAGATAGGGCAGATAGACTTGAAATTCGATGAGATTAAAGCGCCAAGAATCAATCAGTTTACTTTTGGACTGTTTCACTCCAGAAGCAAATGTTACAAACCAGTATAATAATGATCTCCATTCCAAATTAATACCAGCTATCTTCAGGTCATGTTACACAAGATTAAAACAAAAGCTCTCAATAACCTATGGGAACAACAGTAGTGCTATTCCAAAGCGCAGTAGCGAAACTAGCGAATTAAAACTAGGATTAGGGGCACTTGCCTCTCCTGACGCAGGACCTACTTATGTGTGATTCCGGTAATGCCCCTCCCCACCTTAACGGAATCTTGGATCCACGCCTGAAGGTAGGTACACGTATTTACCAAAAAATGGTCAAGTTTACCAAGAGAAGAGACAGAAGTTCACCAAGCATCGCGACAGCTGTAGAAAAACAGAAGAGGCCATGACCTACATAGACTTGTATTGTCAACGGATAATACAGTCTTATCAAGTTCCGTAAAACTACCCAGCTATAGTCCAAAAGCTCCCAACTATGGTCCAAAACTAAGTCAAATATCTTCGATTTTTTTGACGCAGTTGTTACACATCAAAGTCTCCTCATTAATGATTAAAAAACAAATTACGAGTTGTACTTGTGGACCATAGTTGTAGTAGTGGACTATAGTTGTATGGTTTTACGGTTATCAAACTTACGATTGACGAGAATACTTAGGGGTCACATTGGTTAGTTCCCCTGAGGTCGACTCGCCTCCGTAGGGATAGGAACTGGAACTGCCTGGCTGGGTGTCTAGCCAACCGTATAGACCATTATGTTTATGGCCCCTCCAGACAAAAAGCGAGTCTAAGATAGCATTCATGTATGAACGCCATAATTATTTACTTGGGTCAACATGAGAACTAAGCGGTCACCATCGTATATAGGTATCTAACTATTGAAATGATCGTAAGTACATGAAAATGCCTTCATTTCAAAGGATTAGGCCCGATTTTACCAAACTTTTATTCGAAGAATAACGCTTCTGTCGGATCTCGGATAATACGTCAAAACTCTCATGGGATCTCTGGACGCTTATAACTACGGCAACAGCTTATCATCAGGGACGTGGTAAGCCCACAGTTTGACGTACATTCTTGTTCTCGAACTTTCTAAAAGTTCGAGAACGAGAATGTGGGAACTCTGGACGCTTACAGCTACGGCAACAGAAAGAAAGAAAGAAAAGAAAAAGTAATTTATTCACTAAAGCACACATACGCAGGACTTAACAATCAGAAAACAAAGTTAACACAAAACTTAAAAATAATGTAGGGTACAACAATCTGGCCAGGGTTTTACTTACATAAGGTAACACTATTTTATCACATGGATAAAATAGTGTTTATTGTGTTAAATAGTGTTTAAGTTCTGCAATCTGCAGAACAGCTTATCATCAGGTTCGTGGTAGGGCCACAGTTTGACGTATCATCATCATCATCATCATCATATCCGCCGAAAGATATACACTGCTGAACATTAGGCCTCTCCCAAAGATTGCCACAATGACCGCTCCTGTGCCACCCGCATCCAGCGGACTCCTGCGACCTTCACCAGGTCATCAGTCCACCTTGTGGGGGGCCTACCCACGCTGCGCCTTCCGTTTGACGTATGACAAGTATAAATGTCCGAAATAAGTAGCTATGCTAGTGAACGTATTGACGCGGGTAAGTAAATACATTATCTGCTCTGGGCATTCCCAATGACTCATATGTGCAATTGTGCATATTGTAACGTATATTTACGATAATGTATGTTACATAAGCTACGATCAAATCTGACAATAATTTAGTTCGTTTAGTGTCACTTGTTTGCTACAATGTGTAAGTAGATTTAGGCCGCGTGGTGACAGCAGTAAGAATACTAAGAATACATTTGTACCCCAACTCCTTCCGTGGGTGTCGTAAGAGACGATTAAGGGATTATAGTTTCACTGACCAGTTGTTTATTATAAAATTAATTATGGGTAGCAGCGTCATCGTGGTGGATACAATCTTGCTTTACCTCCTAATTTTATTTTTATTTTATTTATTCACATGTATTTACCCGGCTTACAATTTAGCACCAATACACCGACAAACGGAAAACAAGAAAGGCTTTTAAGCAGTGGACCAGGGTAGGTTGAGGATGTATGACAAATGTATATATTTTAATCGTTAGTTGGATTGTTTTTAGAAAAATCACGGTAAGTAAAGGAGTGGGCTAGGTAGCCATTCAGATTGCAGAACTTACGTCAACCACAGTCGTTCACGGTTTATTTTTTAATAGCAGGTATTCGTTACCGTATTGTAGATAGTATTCCCAAGTTTTTATGAAAACTTCTCTTCCGTGCTTTCTACGTGCAAATAAAACATGGAAGTTGGACTCCATAATTAAATTGCCTCGCGAAAACGGTCCTGAAATTTCGTTGACAAATGTCACCTCTTCAATACATCACGCTAATGAATTTCTATTGACCTATAAACATAAACCGCTGTTTAAAAATAGTTATGATTGGGTCCATCAATGTTTTGATTGGCTGTAAGTATTATATTTGCGATTGTTCAAAATGTGCGCCGAAATGCGCATTGTTAACAATGCTCGTAAGGACCAGTGTACATGATAATGTACTCTCCATTTTAATGAAATTCATAAACTTAATAAAGTTGCATTTCCTTTGTTTGATTGATTTTACAAACATCCGAAATTCACCACTATTCCTTACAGAGCAAGGTACAAAATAAGACTTAAGGTCTCTGCCCACTAGACCGTACCATACCATGAACGTAGCATGAACGTATCAGACAAGAAACTATTTAGGTATTCTTTGTAATAAAAAGTATGAGACTATGTTCACTAGGACGTTCCGGCGCCGGCCAACACGGTCTCATACTTTTCAATACAAAGAATAGTTTTTTGTCTGATACGTTCATGGTATGGTACGGTCTAGGCGAGACCTTTAAAGAAAATGTTATAGTGGACCTTACGAGGCTATGCCCTGTCCATCGCGGCACAATTGTTTTTGGGGGGCATTTTAGACTGTGGTTATAATTGTCGCAGGGTGCATTGCTATACAGTTGCAATCAGATATATCATAGCGTCCGGAACATTCAAAAATATCTAAACACGCCTTTATTACCATAACAATAGAGGCGTGTTCAGATATTTTTAAGCGCCTCAGACGCTACGATATATTTGTGGGCGACTTTATAAGGCAATCAGGACTTGCTTAATGAGTTCACAATCACGGTGATGACAGCGTGGTGAAACGGAACGACACGGAAATCAATGTGAAGGCTGCCTATGTGTAATATTGAATGCTAGCTACCTATACAGGGTGTAAATCTAATATCATCATCATCATTTCATATTTTAACGACAAACGGGATTTACTCGCGAATAGGCTACTTGACTCATTTCAAATTTAGTGCAAAAAATTATTATTTTCTGTAGTATTTATTGAAAAGATCAATATTTTTCGATTACGGTGTATTAAAAGTGTTTGATCGGTAACATATTTTTTATTGAAAAAATTGTTTTTTTTTTTTTAATTTCGTACTCTGAAAACGGTGTCGGCCATGATGTGACGTCATAGGATCTTAAACTAACTTCATGTCGAATCTTATACGAGTGAAATTCGCCATGGACATGTAGGCATGTAGCTTTGCTGTGACATGTCAAATGTTTGTTTTCGGTTTGAGTGACGTCACACCACAGATAATCTAAGCATTAACATGGCTAGTATCGTTTTCGCCCGATAACGAAAGTTTAAATTTTAAGTTATAATTTTTCGTCGTGGAAAAACATATTTATATTTTTTTGCCGTTAATCAGATACTGATTAATAATATAAGACAAACTTTAAAAATGGTTCAAGTAGTCTATTGCTGAACAGACTGTCTATAAACGTCAGAATAATATTAAACGTAAGTTTTCGCGATTAAGTCCGTTTGTCGTTATAATATGAGTAATAATCGTGAGTGTTTAAATCAATACATACGTCCACAGCTGGACATGGGCCTCCCCTTTGGACCTCCACATACACCGGTTGGATTGGAAGCGACATGCATCCAGCGTCTTTCAGCAATCTTCATAAGGTCGTCTAGCGATTTTGTTGGTGGAAGTCCTACGCTACGTTTGCCAAGCCGTGGTCTTCACTCGACTACTTTTCGACCTCATCGACCATCTGCTCTGCGTGCAATGTGGCCTGCCCATTGTTACTTTACTTATCAATCTGATACTGGTGATAAATAAAACTAGTGTGCTTACCATGAGCTGGCGCAGTGAGTTTAACGCAAGGATAATACATGGATTTGGTTAAATAGATGGAAAACAATGAAACCAGCGTGGCCAGTGTACGTACCTGGCGGGCCACAACGGAAGAACAGCGCTGGCCTAGCCAGCTACATGCTGAGTTGTGACCCTTTTGTGGCAAGCTGTTGTTGTGTGCTTATTTGTAAATGTGTATAATTATGTCCATCGTGCTTGTCATAAATAAATTTTATTTCATTTCATTTCAAACAAGGGACAAATATTTGAGACAAACCCACTAATACCCATAAATGCCATCGCCAAGATTTGTATGTCAACTTTTTGTATGGGAATTTACACAATTTTGTAGAATTGTACGCTTGTAAAGTTTTGTGTTATAGGGGCCTGAACTCAGTACCTAAACGACTCCAACCCATGGCAACTCGAATGGTGACACGGATTTCATTTTCAGGGCTCCGTCATTACGAGCATTACTCTGACAATGACCGCTACGTCAGCCATTGTTCGATGCACCTCCACAGGTATCTCACAACAACTCCTATCTGAAAACAATACTTACCACCAAAAGCAACTTTACTACCACACGGTAAAGCCCTATTTTAAATTCAGTAAAAAATCTCGTAAGATAAAACAAAGAATGATGTTTATTATTACTAATTTGTTTACTGCACTTTGCTAACGTCATGATGCGATTTTTCAGTAGTTATATTTATGTTTTCGACTGTTAACTAACATAAAGAATGTGCGGGAAAATTCAAGAGATTTTAACAAAGAATCCTTTGGTCGGTGGAGCAAAATTGAAATTGGCATAGATACTATAGATGTTTTTAAATAGACTGTTCTACCTCAATGGGTTTCCTTTGATTTCTAACTTTTTATGACTTTCTTCCTTATGAGGGTAATTATTTAAGTCGTGGCCTTAAAAGCAAAAAATACATTTTTCATGACTTATGGTAGTTGCCATATTTACAAGGTATATAAAGGTAGGTTCTAGTATTCTGATCGTTTTGAGAACCCAGTCGTTTTGATATCGACCCTTACCCCAGGCATTTAAAAGAGAAGAATAGCTAACATTCTGAATTTTGACAACTATACTTTATTCAGGGTTGGTGAAACAGGCCCTTAAAATATCAGTTCGGAACAAGAATTTGTTAGCCTCTGTAGCCTAGTTGGTAGTAGTAATCCCGGCGAGGGCATTATTTGTGTATTTATTTATCACTAATATTTGTTCCTTGATCATGGCTGTCTATGTATTTAAGTATCTATTATATATATCGTCGCTTGGTACCCACATCCCACATCACAAGCCTTTTATTGAGCTTACCGTGGGACTACGTCGAACTTGTGTAAGATGTCCGAAGATATTTATTTAATGTATTTAAGAATGACTCATGCTAGACCGGACCGGACCCGATTTGGACTGTCCGACACTTCTGTCAGGACTCTCAGTAGGAATGACGTCAGATAGACTGAAGTTAACGGATCTTGGTTGGTTTGGTCTTGTGTGAGGCATTCCTAGTCATCCTTACCCATATAGATATAATGTATTGTAATTATTGTAAGGTATCTGTGTCATTTCAAAAATTATACATAGGTACAGTCAACCAAGAAACACTGAGCCACTCGGGGATTATGTGGAAGTAACATTATTAATTTATAATATAAGATTATAAGAAATGTCGGGGTGCGCCAAAGTATTTATAAAATTGCAACTTAGATTATTGGAACTCCGAAAATTTTTCTTATACAATTTTACTTCATAATGATCGGTATTTAGAATAATCTTTGTTCATAATCATCATCACATAGAATTATTTATGTTCATAATATTGTTTTTCATACATATTTTTAGTACTAACTTTTATGTTTATATAATTTTTCACTATACATATTTTATGCTATATACTCTAATGTTATAGGTATTTATTCTTATCTGTACTGGTTTTATGTACGAATTATTTTTGTTTAATTAAATATAAATCGTACTATTACTGTAAACTAGCTACCTGCACAAATCAGGTTGTGGCAGAGTAGGTACTGTACTAAACGGGTTCCCTCTAAACTTTTTTTGTCCGAAACGCTTAGGACATAACAGACTTGGTACCTATAATCTATTTTGGCATCAACTTAATGAGACAGAAACATCACTTGGCTTAAATAACAATATTTCGAATATTATTTTGTCCGAAACTATCTTGGCATATCATTAATTACGCCGAGTGTTATAAGACAGAAATTAGATTTGCATTTTTTATTTGGCCATGTAGCCACATGTTCGAAACTTGCCTTTTTCGTCAGGCAGAATTTGCTGTGAGGGTGAACATTTCTGCAGTGAGCGAGCGAAGCGAGCGAACAAAACCTTCCGGGGCAGATCCGACTCGGATAGGTTAGGTTAGAAGACTAAGGCGGGAGCTTTGCTCCCGCCTTAGTCTTCGAGGTTATTTTTTTTTTAGCAACCTAGAAAGTACTCAGCTCAGTAACACAGTCAGTAACGTATAGAATATTACTACTACCTCGATTATATTGAGAGGTTGTAATTATTCCTTCTCTGTTATGCTAAAACAAACTATGCCGATACTTTTTATGCACATCCATATTATGCCTCATCATAAATAGGAGCATCGAAATTATGCTCGAATCATATTCGAACAACTCGAAATCTGCCACAAAGAAATATGCTAAAGTTGAGTATGTCACAACAGTTTCTGCACAAAGCCCATTATGACTACATAGTTTATGTTATTCATAAAAGAATTATACCACAACAGAGTGAACCTAATGGGAAAATGTTTATAAATAAACAATTTATTTCAAATAACTTTATGAGTATAGATTAATCTACTTGGCGACTTTAGGAGGATAAAATTTCGAAATAAAAATCGTTATGAACATTGTAGGTAGAAGTATAATTTTTAGTAAGAAAAAAAGTATGAGAAAAAATTTTCGTAGTAATGATGATTATGAGTAAAAAACGGTATTAGTAAAAATATTCGAAGAAAAAATTGTATAAGTGCCAATATGGACCCGAAATGTCGTACTCCGGTCACTATGACATTGTTCTAAAGCGGCCTAGGGTTCTTTGCCTAGGGTCCCAATTGGTTGAGACGTACCTACATCAGATTTAATGACTCTCAGGGCATTTAATACTTACGATTTCAATTTCAGCCAATCACCATCATCATCACCATCATCATATCAGCCGAAAGAGTACACTGCTGAACACAGGTCTACCCCAAAGATTGCCACAATGACCGGTCCTGTACCACCCGCACCCAGCGAATTTCTGCGACCTTCACCGGGTCATCAGTCCACCTTGTTTGGGCTACCTACCTACGCATAATACCTACATATTTACCCACTAGTATACTGAGGTAACTAATTAATAATTTACTTCTGTATTAGAAATAAAAGTATGTCGAGACGAACAATGTTTTGTTTTGTCGCGTGAGTCCTCTAAAACATTTCAGTGGTATATAAGTAGATCGATAACATGATCGATATTTGATATAAATGATTATTTTGAAAATAAAATGATTAAATTGGCTAGTTGCCAGGTAGATTGCATAAATGCAGAGATGCAGTTCGCAAAGAAGGCAGAAATAATAACTACCTATCACATAACAGTATTGTTGTCAATCGCAAATTTAATATGAAAATATGTAAGTAAGTAGGTATATATTTGTCTTGCGCATTTGTGTTACTTTAGTTCCCTACTTTTGTGCTCATTTTCTAATACCTTTTTGTCGTGTCTGGCCTGCTACGGCGAACAAAGAAGTTCGCAAATTTCGGGGATTTTTCTCTGTCACTCTAATGACGCCTTCTTTGGAGTGACATAGACAAATAACCGAAATTTACGAAATTCGATGTTCGCGGTAGCAGACCTGGTTAGCTGCGGCCCTACCACGAACCACGACTCCGACGAAGCTCGCAAATTTCGGGGATTTGTCTCTGTCACTCTAATGACGCCTTCTTTGGTGTGACGGAGACTCATCCAGGAGTACTCCCTACCTCAAAGACTTAAATCTAGCGAGTAACTCGTTTGTTAATATTTTAATTGAGTGTTACGCCTATAATAATTGTAAATAAGTGATGTCCGTTCGCAGGCAGTTCTACCGCGAAAATCGAGACTCGTATAGTTCGATTTTTCTCTGTCACTCCAACGAAGACGTCATTAGAGTGAGGGAGACAAATCCTCGAAAGCATTTCGATGTTCGTGATATGGCCCCAGTTGCATAAGCCGAGGTGCAGCATATCGCGGCGCCTGCAGTTGCTGACGGTGCGGTGTCGTCTTACGGGGAACCAGGCCGTAGGTATCGAGCGTTGTAAACACGTTATTTCATTATTGACTTTGAGTGTTTATTCATATTATAGTAGGTATAGTCTGATTAATCTGGCTCTAGCAAAATCGATTGTCGATGAAAAACGTACCTTAGAACTGGATTACTTTAGAATAGATGTAAGATGACCACAAACGTGTCGCTGTGTGTGCCGTGTGGTGACGGCAGTAAGAATACATTTGTCACCACCCCAACTCCTCCTGCGGGTGTCGTAAGAGTCGACTAAGGAATTGAAGTGTCACTTACCATTATTTGATAAAAGATTGATGATGGGCAGCAGCGTCATCATAGTGGACAGATTACTGCGATCCAGTCCGATCGTCCAGCTGTGGACTATCATAGGCTGATGATGATGATGATGATTTATAAGTATAGTCTGATTAATCGGGCTCTGTCCAAAACGATTGACGGTAAAAACATGCGCTGGATTTAAAGTTTCATGAGTAGTCAACTATTCGCGCATTCATTTTTAGAGTTTCATAGCCAAAATGGCAAAAATGGAACCCTTATAGTTTCGCCATGTCCGTCTGTCCGTCTGTCCGCAGCATAGCTCAGTGGCCGTTAATACTATAAATCTGCAATTTGGTACAGGTATGGTACAATAAAAACTAGAAAAAAATTTTTTTTCGGGTACCTCCCCAACTGGTGAAGTAGGTAAGGATGATTTTTTATTTGATGTAATCCTATAGTGTGGGGTATCATTGAATAGGTCTCTTAAAAAGAATAAGGGTTAATTTTTTTTTCTAAAGTAATATTTTCGTAGATAATCGCTCCAGATAAAAAATTGTGTGTTCCCCCTCTAACTTTTGATCCGTAGGTCCAAAAAATATGAAAATCATGAATAGTGAGCTTATAGAGTACTTTAAAATTAAACTATTTCGAACATAATCGGCCCAGCCGTTTTTGAATAACTACAGAACCCTACACTGAGCATGGCCAGACATGCTCTTGGCCGGTTTTTTAAAGGATGAGCCACACCGGATAAGTTTGTAGCACATGTACGTACGCGTTGCAGCGTAGGAAATGTCATAGTAGATGACATACCGCTTGCACGTCGCACGAGACGTTCTCGCCATGCAAGCAGTGTGCTATCTATACAGGGTGGTCCAAACCTTGACGTCAAAAAAAATTTTTTAGGTTCCTTACGTCATGTGCTATCAGAATATACCCCATGTACATGTTAGCCGAATTTTTGTAGTTTTTGAGTTATGAATTTTAGATTTTTTTTTTAAGATATTCTGGAATGAAGAAATTTATTGATAAAAAAAACTATTGGGTTTTTTAAATATTTTCTTTTTGAAAAAGTATTACTATAAATAAAGCATTTACTGACAAAAAAAATTAGCGTCCTCACTTTTATACAAGTAGGATAAAAAATACCAAATTCAACATTTTACGTTAAAAACGCATCAAAATAGCATTAATGTACGTAAATAAAAAAAAATAAAACATATCCTAAGGATTTTTGGTAATCTAAAGACTGCCCTAGACCTTAAACCTTCGTAAAAGCAAAAAAAAGTGATACTTAATGATGAGGATTTTTTGGAGTAGTCGGTCAAATAAACTTAAAAAAAAGCTTCTAAATTTTTAATTTAAAAATAAAGTAAAATTTCGTTTGTTTAGTTGTTTTTATCAATAAACAAAGACAGAAAATACCACGAAAACTCAATTTGTGTAGTTATTCAAATAATTTTTTACTACTTTAAAATTTTAAGCTTTTTTAAGTTTATTTGACCGACTTCTCCGAAAAATCTTCATCATTAAGTATCACTTTTTTTTGCTTTTACGAAGGCCTTTAGAATACAAAAATTCCTTGAGATATGTTTTATTTTTTATTTACGTACATTAATGCTATTATGATGCGTTTTTAGCGTAAAATTTTGAATATGGTATTTTTTTATCCTACTTGTATCTAAGTGATGACGCTAATTTTTTGTCAGTAAATGCTTTATTTGTAGTAATACTTTTACAAAAAGAAACTAGTTAAAAAACCCAATAGTTTTTTTTATGAATAAATTTCTTCATACCAGAATTTTGCAATAAAAAAAAATTCAAAAATTCATAACTCGAAAACTACAAAAAATCGGCTAACATACATGGGGTATATTCTGATAGCTGAGTGAACGTGAGGAAACAACGTGAGGAATCTAAAAAAAATTTTTGCCGTCAAGGTTTGGACCACTCTGTATAACATTTACATATGTTACAACGCGCGTGCCACGTATCGAGTAAAACCTAACGTATCCTTTACTTTCCAACTCAAACTAAGTTATGGTACGGCTAGTATTCCTTAAAAAAATGCCATGTTCGAAGAGTTTTCAACTGAAAAGTCCTACTCGCCAACTTAAAAAAGTAAATATAAATCATCGGTCTCTTCCATGCCGATGAGGCGTTCGTTAGAGTGACAGAGACAAATGGTCAAAAGTTAAAAAATTCGAAGTTCGTGGTAGACCATCAGCCTCTAAATAGTTATAATGAATATTGGGACTAAGTAGTTTGAAACGTGTAGGATACACGAAAATATTTATTATGTGTAATTTAATGGTACTCTTCTTGAATTAATATTTAGAGTTTACATATTGTATTTTACAAAATGCATACATATTTGGTTAGATAATGCATTTTCAGGCAAAAGTAGGACATGTAAAGACAAAGTAATCGTATGAATGTACAGTTGTGTGCAAAATAATAGCAGCAGTCAAAAAATAGCAGTCAATAAGAAAATGAAAACTTGGACGAATTATTTTTGGACTTTCTTTTGTTACTCAGGTACATAACATAATATTCATTCAAAACGAACTGCAAACTTTACTGAAGTAATATTGAAAGTAAGAAAAACGTGGTTATGAAAACCTGCTTTTTTACCCCCTAGCAGGAATGGTTTTCAAAACTGTAATACCTAATGGAAAATACACAATTGTGTGCAATTATTGTAGTTTCGTATCTTGTCTATTGTTGTCAACTAAAGCTTTACATATACACCCATCTCATCCAGAAATATATATTTTTTCCTGTATGACCATCTTCCTCGCAGAGTGTACAAATTTTCGCTTATTTCGATTTTTTGTTGAAGTTTCACCAATAACTTAGTTTGTTTCTTAATGTATGCTATGACCAGGGCTTCAGTGAAGCAAACACACCAATTACTTCAATAAAAAATCGGAATAATCGAAAATTTGTACACTCTGCGAGGAAGATGGTCATACAGGAAAAAATATATATTTCTGGATGAGATGGGTGTATATGTAAAGCTTTGGTTGACAACAATAGACAGGACACGAAACTACAATAATTGCACACAATTGTGTATTTTCCATTAGGTATTTCAATTTTGAATACCATTCCTGCTAGGGGGTAAAAAAGCTGGTTTTCATGGCCACGTTTGTCTTACTTTCAATATTACTTCAGTAAAGTTTGCAGGTCATTTTGAATGAATATTATGTTATGTACTTGAATAACAAAAAAAGTCCCAAAATAATTCCTCCAAGTTTTAATTTTCTTATTGACTGCTATTTTTTTGACTGCTGCTATTATTTTGCACACAACTGTATATATTTTATATTTTATGAGTTATATATTTTTGATATTTTATGAGTTTTATGACCTACGACTGTGTACAAACTTTTTGAGCACTGCTCAATTGATCAGATCTTACACATTAACTCAACCACTTACTTGCCTTTTTGATATGATAATAACAATAATACTTAACACAAGAAATACATGCATATTAGGAATTACCTATGTATTGTAGCTTAACATTCATTGCCTAGTGTTTCTCACGCCGGCGTCACGACCGCACTCGACTATTCACACGAGAGTTTTCTAAAAGTCGTAAAATTTCTATTGAACAGGAAAAAAATTATAGGCGTATTAAAAAAAATCTACGTATGTGTTCTATTACTAAATACATACAGGGTGTTCGAGAGTATACCGACAGACCTGAAAGGTGTATTCCTGAGTATTCCTGACCACATTTTGAGGCTATAATGTCATATGGATTTCACTGGATTCTGCTTAGTTTAAGAGATAATGACATGTTTTTCAAAAAACTATTTTCATCATAAGTCACTGAAAAATGCCTGCACGATTAAAATTCTTACAAATATTCACTGATTAAAGTTAGAGAAAATGAGAAAAAAGTTCCAGAAAAATGACCAACTAAAAAAAACCCTGAAAAAAAATCCTTCCCCCAAATTTATTACCGACCGGTACAAAAAAAAATCAAAACATCACAAATAGAATAAAAAATAAATTTTTTTTGTTCGTAAATGACATGTCACATTTTTTTTTACTTCTTTCGTCATCAAAAATGCATAGGTAAAGTCTATCGGTATACTCACGAACACCCTGTATATGACATAATACGTCTTCATTACTGAGTAACGACAGACCATCTATCCAAGTTGGTAAGTTGCTAAAATTCACTATCGAACCTTGAGGTAAAGTCAAGGGCAAGAGTTGAAGATTGTAGTAAACATTCATAGCATTTTTCTATGGTATGGGTATGGTTTATAATTTTAAAAACCGTTGATAATGATAAATGATAAGTAAACACTATTTTTTTTTATACTATTTGGCAAACTTAT
>JALPQI010018072.1:0-24885 GCA_025490895.1 Thaumatotibia leucotreta
AAAGTTGGCATTTGTTCGATTTCACTCATAAATCATGTGCGAATTTATTAGTATGAATTTTGACAAATTTTTAATAATACCGGTGAATACTGTAGTATGTTGTCACTTACCACAACTTACTTCGGAGTTCAAGATCGGTGTTTTGTCTTAAGTTGAACTTACTACTATTTACGTTGGATTTTATTTATTTTTTTGTGTTGTAATAGTCTCAAGTACACATGAGACATTTTTCGTCGGAAATTGTTTTTAAATTTCTATTGTAAGTGATATTTAAGACAGTATGCGCCGGATCAAATACGGAGTTACTACAATTTACAATTATAATGTTGGCGTATTTTAATAATTTCTGCTCATTATATAGGTTCGCCACTTTCTTTTGAACCAAACGATAAAGAAATGCAGAATTCATTGTAATAAAACGGCTTTTTGTGATAGTGACCAAGACAAAACAATCATATCACTTACATTATTAAATACTGCAGCAGTTGGTGGGTTCATTTACGAGTATTTAGTCATCAGTGAAATCATCGTCTGCAGATCGCCGATTTGAGTGCTGACTGGAAGAAACCGCCAACAGCTGCAGTATCTAATCGTGAAAGCGATATGACTATTCTTTAAGATTATAATGACATTGAAAAATACTTAATATTGATCTCATAATATGATGTAGTTGAAGCTGAAGGCATTTTTGTTACCTGATTTTTTATGTCCTTGCACTGTGAGAGAAGTCATTAATCTGCGATGTAATCATAATTTCAAAATAACGTTGTTAATGCTGAATGACAGACTGTTTATGCACTAAATTATAATTAAACGGTCAAATTCATGTATATTCGGTAAATGATGGTCTTGCACCGGCACTGATCTCATCTCCGACTGCGGGCTTGTGTCACCGAACACTACGTAATAGATGATGATAAGCACACGAAGTCACTGTGTGCACAAAACCATCATATTCAGAGATTACCGGCTTCGATGCCGTTGGCTCAGTCCAGCCCCCATCCCGATTAAAATTAATCTTAATCGCTCTGTGTATCTTCCGTGGCAGGTAGCATCTTTACCGTACAAGCATCCTCGCTTTATCAAAGCGTTTAGGATATGCAATGTGCCTGTATCGTATGCGTCCACCACAGCCGAGTTGTCTATCTCCCTGTCCTTGATACTCCATATCTGCTCCGAGACTTGTAGACTCATTACGTCGTTCTTTACCGAAGTCATACGGTATCTGATAAACTCCCGAGCTGCCAAGTGAATTCCCATCCTTTGGAGAGCGTAAAAAGTACTCATATTGATATGAGGACGCAAAATGGTCTTAATGCTAAACCTCCGGCGTAATAGGCGTCCAATTTCGTTTGTCAATCCTTTCATATGAGGCAAGAATGCTGGTGCCCTCTCTACTGTGTGATGATGTCGAAACGTCCCTGTGCTCCTTGTACACTGACTTTGTCTTCAACCATATCTGTTCCTCTCCAAGCTCCCCAACGTCTCGTCTCGTCTAACATGTTGCAACATCTTTATTAGTTTAGATAACAGGAGGTAATATGAGATAACTGTGTCTAACAGTGGACTGAAATAGGCGAATTATGTGATATGAATAAACGATATAAACTCATTTCGCATGTATTATGAATCACAAAACCGCGAGAATAGGTTTGCGAGATAATGGTATAAACCAGTTAGCAGGTAACTTTTTTATAGACTTTTTGTAACAGACGATCATTCTGACCTAGCATTACTAACCAATCAAGAAAACGAAGTGTCCCATCCACCTTTCTCTTGAATGTGAAATTTATTCTGGGATGCATCTCATTAAGATTGGCTAGTAACACATCAACAACTCTATCAGGAATTACCGCAAAAACGTCATCCACATTTCGTAACCAGCATCTCGGCCTATTCGGACAACTCTCGAATGCGCTCTGCTCAAATTTATCCATCAAAATGTTGATCAGTACCAGAACTGCATTATAAGATAACTCTTTGCTTCAATCTGCAAATAATACTCCCATTGTCAAACGAAATAGCAACTATTCAGGAAATGTTCGATGAATTTCATGTGCACAGTAGGTAACTCGTTATGAGCTACAATGCCTTTAATTATTTTTTTTCAAACTTGCAATGAAATGTTGGCATTACGTACGTCAAATTAAACCAGGAAGTACCATCTCGCTGGTTCGATGATTGAATTTGATATGTAAAGGCATTTCATAACTACTTAGTCTTAGGACTGCAAAGTACCGGAAGGAACTTGCTTTAAAAAGTTAAACACCGAAAGTAACTCGTAAAGTGTCAGAACATGTTGGCATTTCACCGTAAAAAAAGAACTAATGTCAATATCACCGGGTAAAATATTTTCTAAAATAGTTTAAAAAAAATTGACGTATGAGTTTGTGTGTGTGTAACCTTTCGTTTCCCGTACTCTATAGTAATGTACTATTATAGTTTCTAGTACTCGCTACATCAAACCCAACTACATAATTTAGTCTTCATTCAACACGACATTTTCGAGAATATGTACAAAAATACTGCACCTGATCTATTTTTCATAATAAAACATACAAAAAACTATTCACCTGCTTAATTTTCTCAAAATATTCCATCAGGCTTTCATAAAAATACTATTAAATTGTTTGTTAAATGGCAAAATATAGTAACTAACACAAAGTTTTTATAATGTTTCCGCAAAATAATGTAGTAAATAACAGATACCACAAAACTTACACGCATAATTCCGATGTATCTTGTAGTATGTGTAACTTACGATCAATGACCATTTATGACCCCCAGCGTAAAGTGACGTTAGTAATACATACCACAATTTTTAGATTTTCTTCTCCGTCATACACTGTCGTAAGTGCAATTCCAGCTAAAGTATGAAATATATCAGAAAACTAATTATATCACTATAAAGACAGTATCTTTGTTAATGTTTATGCCAATTTTCAAAGCAATCTATTGAACTATGTGACCACCATACACATTTCAAACTTTAAAGTGCTCTCCTGTAAACTTGCCATTTTTAACTTACGACAACTTACGTAGGGGCCGTCGATATTCATATAATCGGACATAATATGTACTAATCTCATGCAGTAAGTGCAACCTTTAGGACCATTGTGTGTCCCGGTATATATAAAACAATGGAAATAATTATTAGTCCGATGTACCGGGAATTCCTTTTGGAAGGCTCGCTTTCACACAGACGTTCATTGTGAGATCCAATTGAATAGAGAGTAGAGGTTAGGAGACAATGATAATTACGCTGTCTTTGAAAGAATTAATTTTTCTCTTAAGTAAGGGGAAAAAAGATCATTTTCAGTATGGCATTTTATGAAGGTAAAAGATTTTTACATTATGAATTTGGAATTGAGATATCTTACTAATCAGAAAAAATTGTACATGTATATATATGAATTACATGACGCATGCAGTTTTATTGACCTAACTGCGTACCTAATATGTACATTGTATTCGCAGATAGCATTGGACAATTTCTGACATTGCACCACCATGGTTGTACCATGGTATTGGTACAACATGAATAATGTTGCTTTATGTTATGTATAGTAATAGACATAGGGATTAGTATTGTCATCTTCATAATATATTGATTAATAATAAAAATGTTATGGTCATTTACATTCTTAATATGACGTAAATTTCCACAGTTATCAGTTACTTCGTGAACATGGCAATGCCGAAATATCGGGTGCTGAAATATTAAAATTTAAATGGTAAATATTCCGTTTTAAGACATACTAATAATAATTATACAATCGTTTACAACAAAAACTATATTTTCTTTAGGAATGAGACATAATCTTTAACCCTGAATTTGGTACATACTTTTCGACACACTTTTCGTTTTTTTATTAAGGACAGAATGTTTTGCTTTCCACTACGGCGTGGAGCCTAGATATTTTTAAATTTGGTAAATTCAGGGTTAAGTGGGAGAAAATGTAAGGTGTATTGAATTATAGATGTCGTTACTTTGCCTTAAGATTCCATACTTTGATTATGAAAATAAGTTGCAAAATTAACCTTTTTTCTATGTAATTCAAATAATACTACTGCTGTCGACGAGATAACATCGTTGGAACTTGGAAGCTTCAAAGTCCAAGGTTCTACGTAAGCTTGTTATTTGCAGTTTGACTTGCATGAATGTTTGTTTTAAAATGTAAATTCCGGAAGAACCACAGACAAATCCGCTTGCCGCGGGACGAATTGCTTTCATGCATAATATTGTCTAGTCTGACTGACTGACCCTTGCATTTTTCGCATTTTATCAATATTGGTCATCGCAATAAAAAAAATACAGTGAAGTTGAATCAATTTTATTGCCACTTTACCTTCTTTTGAAGTCAATAATTCATAACACTTTTACACAATTAAGTATCTCCGCTTCGGCATCTGGTATATATTACTCTGTAAAAAAACTGTATACCTATACTGATGATAAAAAATCTATCCAATTTGTACGAAAGAAATTAAAAAAAAAACAAATTCTCATTAATTATTCAGAAATTGAAAATCTACAAACATTTTTTTATCTTTTTTATCATATCAAACGACATTTTGCACCTAAATAAGTATGTAAGTAACTCTGTAAATACTCCGTATGTAGTATGTAATTGAAATACTCGTAACTGTATGTCATTAGAGAGTCAATTTCCAACTCTGTGTACATTTAAGAGTAAATAATTTAAGATATGCAGCACGTAAAACAGGACTACTTATACTTACTAACTAGTTATATGTATGTAACTATAGCTTAGTAAGAACTAGAGAAGAGATAGCTAACATCATTTAGAAACCTGATTATTTAATAATTAAACTAGATATTTTTAAGTTTAGCTTCTTAAAATACTATTCACGATGTGAAAATTCGGTGGCCCTGGGTCACGTTTATTCTATATTTTTAACATTAAGCGATCTGAATACATAACTACAACGATTAGTTAAAATGTTATATCAAAACAAAGACATTTAGATATACAGTGATAGCCTCAAATAATCATGCGAACCAAATATGTAATATCACGAAATGAAAGCGTTTCGGTTCTATTGACTGAGATATCTTTGTAAAGCACATACAACGTTCTATTCAATTTGTATTTAGGTAGATCTTACCAGAAAAAGAAATATAATAGGACATATTATGTCCTTTATAATACAAATTTCCGGTTTAATAGTGAAAGAAGCTTAAAATTGTAGATAGTAAAAAAACGCTTAGGTACTTAAATTTACTATTTTTTGTATATTCCAAACACTAATAACTTCGTTGTTAAATCGACAAGATACGTCTTTCGGGGTTCCGTAGTAAGCTAGGAACCCTTATAGTTTCGCCATGTCCGTCTGTCTGTCCGAAGCATAGCTCAGTGGCCGTAAGTACCAGACATTTGTAATTTGGTACAGGTATACATTGTAATCACGTCAACAAAATGGTGAAATAAAAAATTGAAAAAAAATCGGGAACCTCCCCTAGTAGTAACTTGGGCTTGTTTTTTATTTTGAATAAAACTCTTTCGAACATTTTTTTTTATTTTTTTATACCACGTCGGTGGCAAACAAGCATACGGCCCGCCTGATGGAAAGCAGTCACCGTAGCCTATGAGCGCACGCAACCCCAGGGGTGTCACATGCGCGTTGCCGACCCAATAAGAACTTGTACACTTCTCTTTTGAAGAACCCCATACTAAAGTCCAACGGGAAAACCTCGGCAGGGAGCTCATTCCACAGACGGACCGTCCGCGGGAGGAAGTTCCTCTGAAACCGCACGGTGCGCGACCATTTAGGTTGCAAGGTGTGAGGATGAGCGCCCAGTCGGTGGCGAGCGGTGCGATGATGAAAACTGGACGTTGGCATCATGTCGAACAGTTCTTCAGAGCACAACTCATTGTACAGACGATAATAGCATAACATAATAGGCCCAGCCACTTTAGAATAACTACGAAACCCTACGCTGAGCTTTAGCCGGTTTTTTAGATAGGTATCAGACTAAATTACATGGGTTGTTAGTCTCTCATAACCTTTGTTTCCGAAATAAGTTATAAATTACATGTAAAAATACCTTGTTTAAAAGTTCTAGATGAATCAATGCTTGTCATGGAATCACAACTTCTACTTATATTATATAGTGACGCGATTATAATAGGCCGGAATTACATATGTAAGTTTTTCCGTAAGTAGTAGAGACTTACTTAAACTAAGGAATGAGAGATGAATATAATTATCTCATTCCTTATCACAGGCATTCTCTAATCTAGATCTCGATCCAATTACCGTAGGCGATTTTTTTCCAATGAAGTTTCAGTTTATTTATTCCTTATGTCACTCTTTTCAGAGTCTAAAAAAGAAAATTTGGGTTAGGCTTTCGATTTTCAGAATGACCGATTGTAATTCCGTCTCTAGTCTACGACTTTAGTAAGATCTTACAGGTGTACTCGTAAAGGTGCCCTCAGACCAAACGAGCATTCGTCATTCTAGCCCCCTACTCTACGAAATTCGGTCGTTACACAAAACGTGATTCTTTGATTTCGTAGAGTGGGGGATAGAATTGCGAATGCTCGTTTGGTCTGAATGCACCTTAATGCTGGCTTAACAGTGTGACTGTGTCTGTATAATGTATGCTAGGGGCGTCGTATCGTCATCCAATTGCAGGTAATCTTATTGGGTAATTAGGATGTGTTAAATACTAATTAACCATTAAGGGGTTGTGTCTGAATCTGAATCAGCGTGCACGATAATGTAATTGATACCTATAATCAAGTAAGTAATCACTAATCAGTTTCGTAATATTCTATCTAAGCTAGCGTGGAAGATATTTTTTGACGACAGTAAAGAATATCCAAATTTGTAATATTTTTCTAGTTCAACATAAGAAACCTACAATTAATGAAATTAGCGTTTTGTATAGAGGATTTTGAGAAAAGTAAATCACTACATAGTATAAAATAAAGTCAGCTTTTCTGTCCCTATGTCCCTTTGTACGCTTAAATCTTTAAAACTACGCAATGGATTTTGATGAGATTTTTTTAATAGGTAGAGTAATTCAAGAGGAAGGTTTTTATGTAGGTATAGTACCCGTGCGAAGCCGGGGCGGGTCGCTAGTTTTCTATATAATGGATTTAGTGTATTCTTTATTAATGTCAAAATCAAACATAACCAAATTTTGCCAACAACAATAACATTAATTTATAATTAAACCTGCACCAGAAAGTAGTAAAAATAGTATGCATAAGTCGAGCATGTCTCAAGAAAGACGGAAAGAATGGTCAGGTACATTGACGACGGTCCCATAATTTAGAAGGCAGCACACAAAAATGAAAAAAAATTTTGGAAAATATTGTTTGGAAGAGGTTTCGAAGAAGCTGTATTTGGAGTTACTAGAAACGCCGTAGTGACGCAAAAGTACTACAGTACGCTAATTTAAGGCCTCCTGATCAATGTCCAAAGCCAGAAATTACAGCTAAAAAAAAACTATATAAACCGATTTTTACATTTGAAATTTAAATTCAACAAGGGGTTAGTTAAAAAGGCTTTGTTTTTGAGATATAATTATCAAAGTCCCAGATATTTTATATGCTAAGTTATAGAAACATTGAAATAAATAAATAAACATATGGGCTGCGTGTTAAAAATGTTATCACACCAAAACAAGTCATTGTAGTGGGCATAAAACTTCACATTTGTCTTTTTGTACACAGAATATTTAGTCCATACAGAAGTCACAACGTAAAGGCATTGTCATGTAAATCGAAACATGTTCTTTAAAAATTAATCATGTAATGCGTGATATTAAAATAATATATTAAGCTTCGTAAACATATAACTGTGGTTGTTACTGAAGATTGTACCTATTATTATTGCAATTATGTAAGTTAAATAATATATATTGTAATTCGGTAAAAAATTAAAGAAAAATAATATTCTAAAACTATTTAATAAAGTATAACTGGGAAATTTTAATCCAGCATCCATGCTATAGCATCGTACCTATAACATATAATAATCATGAATCACTAAATAAAATTTTATTTGAAGGTTTTATTTCCAAGATGATGATATAAATTGCTTACCTAATTGTGATTACGGAACCACATACGTATGTCGCAATGTATTTATGTGATGTCGTGCTCGCAGCTCCTAACACTGTGTCAGCACAGAAGCAAGTTGTAAATCTGCGCACTATGATGTGGTCGGTGTAAACCACCCGCACCACATTAACCATAACGCTCCTCATTAACAATATGGCTTATCGTCCTAATCCACATTTTAATGATACTTTAAAAGGGGCGGTACTATAACGTTCTATGGTATTTTATCGAATCCCATGTTTCATGGCAGGACTTAATGTGTGTCAGCACGCACGAGGTGGTGATTAAAATTAATAAAATTAGTTTATTTCGTGGTCAGGTGGGGTTTTGAGTAAATAGGCCACCGTGGTCGTTTAGCCTTGTTAAACAATTTTGGTTTTTTATTACATTTTAAGTTGGCTGTTTGAATGAAGTGTTTATCGGTTCGTACGCGTAATCTAATTATTTAGATTTTTTCACTAGGAATCAAAAACAGTACAGCTGTTTTTATCCAAACAAATTACTTCTTCCCTCAATGTATTCATCGTTTTAACTTATGATATTTATGTACAAAATAAACTCAATAAGATTATTACAATAGGTACACATAAAGGTTGCCACATGATGCCACATAGTAGACCTGAATAACATAAGTTATTTAGTATTAAAAAATGTTGTTACAGTGTATGTAGAAGTAAGCGCAAAAGTTCTTTAATTTAGTAAATAAAAATATAAGACACGTATTTCAATTCGGTGAATTTCGGATATTGGATATCGAAAATAGGACCGAATCAATAAGTGATCACACAATATAGAGGTTGTTATTAAAACTTGCTCGACCTTTAATATGGCCCGCGCGTCCCACAGTCAAGATATCCTGAATATTTTATACAGAAAGGTATAGTGGCCGCATTCAGTAAAACTCTATGCATCCACTCAATATTAGCCGATTTTCAGCCATGTTCAAAGAGTGAAAGGCTTGTTTTCGTCTGATCAATTTGGAGAGAATTCGGCTTTGATCACTGCGGAGACTGTAGGTAAAGAGGCCGACAAAGAAATGTGAGAGAGATCGCGGCCTAAATAAACAGTGCTACTATTGGATTGAGTGAAAACAGTACTCAGAGCTGGTAATATATTTATCCTACTACAATATTATATTTTAATACTATACCTCCGGTTATATTTTATAATAATCTAATAATTATGTATCATTAGGAAAGATGAAAAGAATTCACGCCTGATGATACATGATTATTGATTAAACTTATACTATGCTTAATGATTGGTACAATTTTTGTCAAAACTTAGTTCTGATAATAAGATCCAGGAATTGAGGTTTTAAAGGCACATATTTATAATTTTCATCAATTCCAATTTCATTAATCCTTAAATTATCAAATTAAAAAAATCGCATGTTCTCGTCATTATGATGTAGAGCAGAAAATGTTGTCTCTAAAAAAATACAATAGTGAGTCGTAAAATACGAGTATGTGACTTGTTAGGTACATTACCAATTTAAGGATTAGAAATTGATACGTATTTAGTAAAACGAAACTGATGAAGTCTATTTTATCGTAAATCCATGAGTATTCATATCCATTGTACTCATCCATGGTAACCATGTTTGGTGTTCATTAATATCTTTCTCCTCTAATTCGATAAACGATATCCATGTGTTAAACCTTGTATTCGAGGTACATAGTAGCCCGTCCCAAAGGTAACACTGGGCTTACCCGCCGGCCCAAGCATTATTTATTTAATACACTCAAAGGCTACAGTCAGATAATTGCTCTGAACTTCTCTCGTACATAGTAATCCCTAGCACCGACGGTCGGTCCACTAAAAATGTAAAACCCTTTCAAAGGGCAGCACCTGTGTCATGTTCCATACTCGAAGATGGCCATAAATGTTCTGGAACTGATTTAAATATGTACATTGACATTGGTCGTTTTGTAGTCGTTATGTATGTATTAATAGGCAGGCATTCACTCGGCGTTTATATAATCGGGTATATCGGGTGTCATAAGAAAATGTATCTTATCGCATAGAGTAGGTACGAAATCTTATATTTAAGTATTTTATATGAATTTGTATAAGAACCGATGGCCGAAAGGTTCTCGAGTGGCAGCCGCGTACCGGAAGGCGCAGCGTGAGTAGGCCCCTCATAAGGTGGACTGATTGATGACCTGGTAAAGGTCGCAGGAGTCCGCTGGATGCGGGTGGCGCAGGACCGGTTATCTCTGAGGGAGGCCTATATTCATCAGTGGAAGTCTTTCGGCTGATGTGATGATGATAATTTCATGTCAGATAAAAAAGGGCCGAATTTTTTCATAGTAAACTTTTACAGTCACATAACATGCTTACATCATATTTCTGTTTTTGACTACTTTATATAAGTATCGATGGTTAAAATTTTTGGGCGTGGTGACGTCAGTAAGAAATATATTTGTCACCATCCCAAATAATACTCGTATCGTGGGAATCGTAAGAGTTGACTATTGGATTGAAGTGTCACTGGACATTTGTAGCACATTCGTAGTGGACATACTACTGAGATCACCAACCCGCTGGCGATTATGGGCATTTACCGCCTAATGCGTCCATACGCATAGTTAATAGGGAGAGGTCTAACGCCCAGCAGGAGACTAAAAGAGACTGTTGATATTATTTAATTTTCGAAGTTCTACTCTTATCGCCATAGAGGTATAAATACACTAACATCAAATAATATTGAGGTTTATAAAACATGTACAATGATAAATTACGACTACCTACGAGATCACTGGCCATCATTATGCTCATAAAAAAACCGTCAAGTATTGAATAAACAACCATAGCATAAACAGATTAACACATTTGGCCAGTGAACCCTATCTGGTGCTGCTATTCTATACGATACGAGCTTGGGCGAAGCAAAAACTTGGACGCAACGCTTGTAAGCACCAAATTTGTCCTTACCTTCAACTGCCGGCTGCTTCAACTGAGCTTAACCTGTCCCAATGGAGTATGTTTTTATGTCTCTCGCTCGCACCAATACACGATTATGTGCGATACGAGCAGAGCAGATGGAAAATTACGTGGTCAACACAGCTAAGCTCATGCTGCGGGTGCGATATAAGTCACCACAATAATCGCTTGCGACTGCGAAACCTTATTCTAAAAAATTCAATACAAGATACAAATAATTTAAGCTCTTTTTAAAATCCTAGGTAGTTATGGAAATTGATTAAGGTGCATTCAGACCAAAAGAGCATTCGCTGTTCTATACCCCGCTCTACGAAATCAACCAATCACGTTTTGTGTAACGATCGAATTTCGTAGAGTGGGGGGATAGAATAGCGAATGTTCGGTTGGTCTGAATACACCTTTATTAGTACATGATGAATTGCCTTTATTAGTTAACAATATAAAGTTGTTTATACACTTTTGACTTGGGGTGTAATTGTAACAGTACATAATGTTAAACTGGTTTCACCCTATACTCCGATTCACCAAGACTTAGACTATGAATGAGAACACGCGGCCTTACTGCACTAGTAAGGTAATCCACCGCTGGATACACGTACAAAGCTAATTATTGTCGGCTTATACGATTTAACAGGCATGGCAGCACTGACAATTACAATTTAGGTACCATTACTTCTTGTTCTAAAGACGAGACCAATGCTACATAGAAAATAGTTTCTGTGCTACGTGGAAATTGCTACAGAACAATACCATGTAGCCTTGTCGTTTACAGAGTTGCGGGCATCTATTATAATAAAGGGTGTACCGATAAAAAATTGGCAAATTCAAATGAAAAAATCGGGTCAATATAGTTAAAAAGCTGTAATTTCTGGCTTTTGTAATAACCTAGGAGATCTTAAATTAGCTAACTTTGGTCCTTTTTTGTTGCTACAGTAATTTCAGTATTCACAATACAAGTTCTCCAGAATCCCTTCGAAATCTATTTTTACAAGCTCTTTTTTTTATTCTTCACTGCACGATTTCGTGTTCTGTAAAAGTGAGCAATATTTCTGGTTAATCTCTCATGTTTTTTTAAATATACCCCTATCTTGGGCGCAGTAATACTCTGTGAAAGGATACGTCACATATTATGTGAAATTTCTATGGGTCTTTAATCAATTATTTTATCCTATAATTTTTTGTGTCTCTGTGGCATAGTTTTATGACTCGAAATCAGTGCCAAAAAGTATCAAGGATAATATGCATAAGTCAAGGATTGTATCTTAGGGAGCATGGGAAGAATGTCCCATAATTTAGAAAACTGCGTACAAAAAAGAAAAAAAATGTTTTAGTTTGGAAAAGGTTTCGAAGAAGCTGTACTGTGAGTACCTGAAATGCAGTAGTGACACAAAAGTACTACAGTCGGCTAAGTCTTCCTGGTTAATTTCCAAAGCTTGAAATTATAGCTACCTAACTATATCGATTCGATTTTCTTATTTGAAATTCAAAGCTTTTTATCGGTACACCCTTTATGTTATGATATCAGCTTACAATATCGTCATAATAATTATCGTCTATATTATGTTATAATTATTATCCCTCTAAATAATGATATTTATTGCTAAAATTGCTCTTTACTACGATTAAAGTACACACCGACATCAAGTGTATTAAATAGAGTAACCAACGATAAAGTTTGCACATCAAGAACAAGCAAGTAACAGAATAATCGAACAGTGAAATTCGTTGGGTCTTTATAAGAATAGTCAAATGATCCGCTTCAGTGCATAACTCAGTGATAGCCGCCATTATAAGTTTAATGCATTTCCCTTGTCCGTCCGGGTGACGCTAACGGCTTAATCGTGTGGACAGTCGGTTACCAACTCATTTGGCCTCAGTAAAAAAACCTCATTTATCTCCCGCTCATACAATCACCTACTTTCTGAAATTTCTTTTGGTGTAGGTATGTAATTTCGAATATAGAACGATATTTAAAACCCTTCCTAATTTTTCTGGTAATATGATTAAGCTGGATAAAGAGGTACTTTTTGAAAAATAATGAATATTTGTATATATTTACATAATTATATATACTTATTAATAACCGACCCCAAATAAAAATGGGATAAGGTCAGATAAAGAAGAAGAATATATACCTATTAATAATTTAGAATATTATACATTAAGCAAAGAAGTACCTAAGGCAATCTGTAATTTTATAATTGAAATAAACAGTTGAATTTTTTTTTTCATAGTGAGAATTACCCTTTTGGTTAGCTGGTAAATATTAATGGTAGCTCAAAATCAAAGTTGGATTAAGATATGTTTAACAGATAAGTAGGTAACCCACATGCGACTGAGTTTGAAAATAAGCCACGGTGAAGTAATTTTTTTTAGGCACATCCGGCGAATAGAATTTTCTGATTGTATTTACCTGTGTATCACCACATAAAGGCAGTAATGGAAAATTATGAATATGGCATATTTTTATTATTTTATCTCACAAAACAAAACGAATGCATACTCAAAAAAACATCACGTACTCGAGTAGACTTCACGAGACATTCAGCATTTCCCGTGAAAAGTGTTGAAAATAAAACTTAACGTCCAAGAGACACTTATGAATGTTAATAAGGGGACTCCTTGGAATTATTCAATTAAAAGAAGCTACATCATTTGCGGAACCCACGCCAATGTGCTCTCACTGAATGCGCTTATTCAGAAGGAAGATTTTTTTTAATTCGTTGTTTTTAGTATAGGGCTCTACTTTATTTCATAAATAAATGTAACACGAATGAATCGTTTCTAATGAATTGCACATTTGCGTAATGAAACGCATTGTATTTCAGTTCAATCAGTAGATCCTATATTTTATAAAGGTACGTAAAATTACATATCTCTGACATTTAAGTTTATTAAGTATTGTATTTATCTGTATTAACTAGTAAATATTGCGGCTCAAAAATGCAATAAAGTAAATAATTATAAATACAAATACATAAATTACTCTGATTACAAAACGGTTACTTGGTGATAACTAATTACTATATAATTTTGGGAGTCTACTGTATAATTGTGAATTCAATCAATATTAATATTAATATGTTACTAAAGACCGAAGAGCTGGCGACTTCCTCGCACAATGCATCAGTATTGCGATACAGCGAGGAAATGCCGCCAGCATCGTCGGTACAATGCCATAAGGGCCAATCTTAGATATAGGTTAGGTTAAGTAGATTAGTTAGATTTAATCTATGTACATAAATTGTAGTATTGAAAATAAATATATTAAAAAAATATGTTACTTTATGGTGAAAAGACGTTGGTTTCTATAATATGATTAGTATGAATTCGATATTACTTAGTGTACCTATTTGTGTTTGGTGTACATTACCTATATATTCATAATTATTTCAATGCCGTATTTTGCTTTGTAATATTTGCAAGCAAGTGACTATTATCTTTAATTTCCTCTTTTTTTGCATTTACTACTATAAAACCTTCAACATTATACACACTTTTCATACATTGCCATGGTATGAATGTATCGCTGCCGTACCTTCCACCCCGCCCTAACGATCGCAGTCTATGAATACATCCTTTTAATCAACGGCACTCGATATTGTCATTACACTTTCAGCGGAATCTTCACCAACAACCGATCCTTTTCCGTAAAATAACTAGCGATAAAACTTATAATATTATAGTCATCGAAGTTACTTTTAACATTAAATTTAACACAAATATTTGGATTCACATGAAAGGGACTATTTTGATTCAAATATAAAAATTACATTCAAGACTTCGATCGGTGTTCATTTCGAAAAAAAAATTTATACCAATAGTGTTAAAACTTATCCATTATTATTGAGGCATAAATCCTAAATTATCTTTAAACGCCTTATTTAAAAAACCCACATGACCCATATATTAAATAGGTATCTCATGAATACAAAGCAATTAGGCGATGTTGAGAAATAACTAAAGGCCTTTAATACCGTCATTAGTCAGTCGTAACTAACATAATTGTCGAGTTACGTGTGTTGTTAGTAGTCTACGACACGGCTCCTTTACGGCTACATAACGATTATTTGTACAGTGAAGAAATATCATTAAACTATCTACTATCTCGCTGAAGAATGATAAATAAATAAATAAATAAATATCTTGGGACATCTTACACAAATCGACCTAGTCCCACGGTAAGCTCAATTAAGGCTTGTGATGTGGGTACCAGGCGACGATATATATAATAGATAGATACATATAGATTCTTAAATACATAGACAGCCATGACCAAGGAACAAACATTTGTGATAAATAAATACACAAAGAATGCCCTCGCCGGGATTCGAACCCGGAACCTCCAGCTTCGTAGGCAGGGCCACTACCAACTAGGCTACGGAGGCTGACAAAATGATGTACTTAGAGGTATTTTTTCTTTACCGTATTATGCTAATATGATTATTGATGTGTGCCTCCTCAATAAATAATTACTACGTATTACTACTACACGGTTAAATAGTAACAAAACTTGTCGTTTTGACAAGCCTTGAATATTTTCCTTATATATCAAGTAACATCTATTTTGTTTCCGCCATAAAATACACTTCTAAAAAACTATGTCAAATCATAAAAATAAAATATATCAGATTATTGCGTATTTCATTGAGAAACAATTTATTTTCAACAGCTTTTACTTTCAAACGAAAGAAATTGTAAGATGACAGCGTCCTCGGATAAATTAAAAAATCCGCACCTCGCCCGTCACATCTAAATGCGCATAAATGCAGATTCATTCCGTTTTACGTCGTATTTTACGTCGCTCACATTAAACCTTTAAACGTTTGTTGTAAACCAAGTCTATGACGAAGGGAACGTTAAAAGGCCTATGACATGTCAGTACTGTTAACTTTTGGCTATAAAGGGACTCGATATTTGACTTTCGAACAAATAATAGGTACCTACTCATTTATTTCATGTAGGTTTACCGAGGCTGTATGTGTATATACAATCTCGTACCTACCGAACGAGAGAAATGCTCTAAAAATTGGTACTTAAGTCACTTAGACGTTAGCATTTACGACTACAGTTACGGCAAAATCATAGTTACTTGAGCTTTAAGGATTTATAGCAATGAAGATCTGTTTCAAATGTATGTATATGATGAATGTTATAAAACTCATAAGCTAAGCTACATACATGTTGGGATTGGCTGCATAATTGCATGGACAACTTAGTGAATGATTTCATGTATTTACCATTTTCTCAGATGTGTATGTAGGGTATGTAAGATACACAAACAAAAAATTGGAAATTTAACAGTGCAATCAAATTAAAAAAGCCGGCATAAAATCTTGAAACAATCTTTAGCAGAATACAAACCAGTAAATGCGCAATCCGTTCAGTAGCCAGAACTATTGTTAAAAAAATCCGGCTGTCTTGAAATGTGTAAGTACAAACTTGTTATTAAAATTGCTAATCATAAATTCATAATATAATACCATTCCTAATCATTTATATTATGTCGTAGAATATATTCCAAATTTAGTTGGTATAATCTTGTAGAACCAACTAGTGCAAGATTTCACCCGGATTAACAGGGACATGCTGCATAAATTATCTGATGCATGCACCGCGTAAATAAGCAGCGTCTCAGTCACTCTAGATTGCTCCACTTGAATCTCGAATAACTAAATGGGAAGTAATAGTACATTGTACATGTATAATGCTTTTCTCAAACATGCAATGAAATGAAACAAAAAAAAATATCTTCTTTCTAAGAAATCATAAGTCAACTACATAACTAAGTCTTTGAAACACAACAAAAATCAAATACGACACCGACACCTCATTTTTTTTTTAAGATTGACCTGTTTGAAAGTTGCAAATTTTTTATTTAAAAAAAGCGGTATTAGACGACGCGGTCTGTTGGGTCCAATTAATCGCATGCAGTGATCGGGGCCGACGGATCGCGCCGTATAATACTGCTTTTTAAATATTATTTTGAGTAGTTATTATGCATTTATTTTAAATTATATAATTTAAATACCTAATTAGAACTGCAAAAAATTGCCAATCATTTTTTTTAATACTAATATTACTTACAGATAATTATTGGCTAAAAGCCAAGATGCCAGGTCACAACCCTATGTCAAATGAAAATTAAAAAAGAGGTACTTGCCGGCCTAGGCCGGCAACGAGCTACTTCCCGGCCACTTTTTTGTCACTTAACTACAACATTTCATTGCATGTTTGAGAAAATAAAATCATTATAATAGTTAACAAAAACACACACTTTTTAGGGTTCCGTGGCTAAAATGGCAAAAACGGTACCCTTAAACTTTCGGTTTTTATTTCGGGGATACTTTGGGGAGGTCGCCATATTGGATTTCTAATGACGTTTCTTGGCTAGTCATGTATGGTCATCAGAACTCAGAGCGAATGCAAAAAAAAGGCTACTGTAGCATCTTACCATTACGCGGCCGTATTCTTGTTTGCCACATTCGTAGGATAAACAATGTTTCATTTACTAATCTGTACAATTTATATATCTGCATAAATTAAATCTAACTATCCTAACTAAGCTACCCTACCTCTAAAATTGAACCGAGGATGCTGACGGCAATCCTCGCTGTATCGCAATGGTGTCATTGATATGTTATGCGTGAAGTCGCCAGCTTTTTTGTCTTGAGTTAAAAAAAGGTAAACTTTATTGAATTATTTTGATATCTCAAACAGTTATTTAGATAGGACATACTCTAGTTGATGTTTCTGCTCCATAAGTCATAATATTAAATAATCAAGATGACTGCAATTTAATTAACTAATACGTGTAATACACGTTAGATACATAGCAGAGTTCGTACAAATTAATTTGAAAAGGAAGGTCGTATGTAAAACTAATCTCAAGACGCATCTCCGCAGCCGAGTGAGGAGCTGCAGTTAACATGCTATTTGAGATGTGCTCGCTAGCGCAGGTAATTTATTCAAATACTCGTCTCTGTGACAACTTTGCCTACCTGCACGGTAATGTTTGCTTTACTATATACCCTCGCAATACGGGAAAATGTTTAACATGGAAGTTGTATAGCCTATAAATTCAATAACAAACCGTAAGCAGGAAAATATGTTCAATATTTCGTTAAGTTTCATGAGGTCAAATATTTCACAACCAGGGAAACTTTTAGTGTTGTTCATACGGCGACCTAAGATGTGAAAGTATTCAATTTGCAACTAACGTTATTTCAAAGTAAATATTACGTATTAAAGTAGTATGTACCCCGATCGGTAAAGTTTGTGATGAGCAGTATTACTTACAACAGTTAAAAACGATTCATATTTATGTAACTAATTCCTCAAAGATATTGTCAATTGCGCTAATAAATTTGACGTACCTATTAAACTTGTTGTATGTAAATACAAAAGAGCAGGTTATAAACGCTATTGTCTATCTTCAATATAGTTAGTTAGACTCACTATAAACAGAAGATAAAACAAGATGGCTGACTATTTTAATCTTTAAACAAAAGGGGTCACCACTAAACAAGAGCGAAGACGTAAAACGTATCGTAAAGACGTCCTCAGGGCCGAGCTATTTCCTGGCTTTAGTGGAAAATAAATTGATGAAACACTTTGTTTTTGCCGATTGCAATAAACTATCTCTTACGTAAAGAGGCAGATGATAATACTTTAATTAAATTAAACAATCTTAAAAATAGTCGTAAATAAAATATCAAAATTACGAAAAGTTTGAAGCTGCATGATCTTTGTTACAAATTGATTAATGTAAAAGTAACATTAGTAGTAAAAGGTACCTTGTATAATAAAGGTAATAAAATAAAGTAGTTTTTTTTTATAAATAGCAATATAATTTTTCTGTTCTATTTTTACGAGCATTGGCCAGGTCATAATGCATATTTTAGAAAATACAATACATATTTGCAGATATACTTAGAGTTCTATAAGTATAACCCGTAATTTTGGCTCTGTTATTTTTATATCAATGAATAACAACATCAACTACTGACCTGTTCTAATAGTTATTGAAGGCTTTGTTACTTGAAGTACCTACTTCGCTAGAAAAGTCACATAAAAATGTACCTCATTCCAGGAAAACGCTTTAACTTACTAGATTCAGTGGCAGGCTCTAGAATTCTTACGGTATTTACCTCTGAGTTTCCCATTCGTTGGAAACCCTCGTGGAGTGCTGTACTCCGTTCAGTAAACCACTAGATATTAATATCTAAACAGGAACACAGCGCTGTAAAAACAAGTGAGGTCACATGCTAACGCTCATTCTTTAAGGCCGTGGTCTCCTATTTTATGTTGTACGCGGCGTCTGACGTTAGCGTCAACGTTCAATTCCGCTACTATCGACTTCTGAATGCAACGCACAGCGTCAACGGTCAATACGTTCGCCGCAGAGAAGAGCGTAACTTAACAGCAGATCCGACTGCATCACTATCTTTTTCCCAACATTTATGCATAAATATTGTTTTCACACCACCTATTCGAATACGGGTCTTTTCTTCCCTGCTGGGAGGGATCAAAGTGGCACTTTTCTGTTCAAGGACTTTCTATTGCCAGCTTAAAAAATTACAATGAAATATGAAAATAAACAGTACGTTCATAATTGATAAAAAGTTCTTCGGAATCGATTATTTGCATAAATATAAAATATGTGATATATCTTTTATTTTTCTCATAGGTGGTGTGAAAATCAGTATCTGTCACACGGTATCAAAATTATTTCTTCTCGGGCGTTAACGCTTGAATCCTTCATTGCGCTCAGGATTCCACTTTAGAATCCCTCCCTACGGTCGGGATTCAATTGTGGGATCCGTCGCTCCATTCAGCGTTCAATATATGCCCACGCCGGAAATATACCATTTTAATCCCTTGTGACACAATCTACTATTTTATTATTTTTTTCATTTTTGTCATACAGTGCATTGAAAGATTTAATAAATCCTATTAATAACTCGACTTTTTCTTTATTAAACTTCGACATTTTGTTTGACGCGAGAGACGACGTTCACGCTGCAATGGTTCGAAAAGACTAGAAACGCGGCGCACAGCCTTTGATAGCCGCGTGCGACGTCAAGACGCCAACGTCAACATGTGAAAGAGACCACAACAGTACATACGTATAGTGAGCATTCAGACGCAGCGTACGACGTGACGAGACGCCGCGTACGGCGTGAAATAGGAGACCACAGCCTAACGCTTTTCACCTAAGTAGTTGAGTAAACTTGTTGTGTCAAATGTTGACTAGCACGACAATATCTCGAGAAATTAATCCCGAATATTAACATTATCTATTCATAATTAAAATAGGAGCTCTCCTATGTTGTTTTCATGAGCTCTCGTTTTTTCAGTATTTTAAATACCTGCCCCATGAAAATCTCCATACATTCTCCGTAAATGATAATATCAGCTTAGAAAAATAACTATTCAGTAGAATAATGCATCTTACGTACATCGTTCATAAATTTAGATTTAAATTATAATAGAGTGGTGTTTGTATATCGTAAGTAGTTAGTGGTTTCTATGATTTCACCAAAAAAACTGAATCGAGAAACTAACATCTTCATAAAACCTGCAAAAACACTTTCAAGAGAAACGAACGAGTAAAAAGATAGGTAATAGATTTTTAAATTTACGGGAGGCTGAATGCCACCATTTTTTTATGAAATTGTCGGATGTTGGATTCCGATTAAACATATTTTTTTATATGTAGGTCAAAACAATAAATGAAAATTGGTGAAAAACGGAGAACTAACGAATTTTCACCGACGCTGAGCTGAACAAACTCTAATTTCGTTAGATAGAAAAGTGACCTAAGGTCAAGTGACCCAAGTAGGGCCCGATGCTGCTAAATAATTACACCGCTTTATTAAGTTCAACCGATTGCGCTGACGTAATAGCTTTCAACTAATCTTTTAGGCTCTCTAATCTGGAGCTAGATAGGAATCGAGTTTAATTAATTATTGTCATTAGAACTCGGAACGTGCAAAATTTCATACTAATCGAAGACCGACATGTGGGTCATATTAAGATTTCAAGATTTTCTTACATACCGCAGGAGTCCGCTGGATGCGGGTGGCGCAGGACCGGTCATTGTGGCAATCTTTGAGGGAGGCCTAGTTTCAGCAGTAGACGTCTTTCGGCTTATGTGATGATGATGATGATAGCTTCAAATGAAGCTATTAAGTAGGTATACAATTTGCAAGGAGCACGCGCTGTGATATGGCGTAGAGCGAGCGAGCCTGGGGCAGGCCTGGAATTAGCTGCACCGGGAAGCAATTGGCTCCCTGAAACGTTAAAGACGGGACGCAACCTCTGCGGCAAGACATGCGTGATTCGAAGTAACCGTCTTGATGAGACGTTATTTTTTAAGTAATATTTGTTTTTTTTTTGGTAAATTTGTGACGACTTAATATTCTGATCTCTACTTTTCGTCATATGGTTAATTGCACTTTATTCGTTCAAAGTAAATGCATCCATGATAAGTTTCCGAAATTGAGAATATTTTCATGAAAAGTTCTTGGTATAGTTCTTTGCATATTTCTTGCTAAGATTTAGAGCTTATTTCTTTGGGACTTGATGAGTCGATACAGTCACCAGTGTGAAACGTGGAAATTGAAACGTCAAAGGTCACGATAGTCAAATGTTGGGGGCATAGTGTAATATTTCTTAAACTGAGGTAATATTTTACAATGGACATGTACTCGTACATTATTGCACGTAATTTTTAACTTGCATGAGATTTTTTTCTTGAAAATCTCCAGCATTTCTAGGAAAGTTTGAGTATACGAATTCTGCAGCTTGTACATTGCTAGTTAACAGACGTTACATTTTACCGTACAGTATAACATACGTACCCGTTAATTATTTTTCATAAAATAAGAAATAAATCAGGAAGTGAACAATCAAGAAGAAAAATATGAAGCTAACCTAAGGAATATAAAAAATGAATTTCTTTAGAACTTCTTAATTTACTACTTTACTTCTAAAAATAGAAGTGATTCATTCTACGTGCATTTACATTTAAGTAGGTACAATGTTTTTTGTTATTCTATTTACACTTGCTTTTCATTATTAATTTTCATCAATTCACATAGCAAGACGACCGTTAAATTATAGTACCAAATTATCTATCTAACTGTGCCAAATCAGCGTACGAAAATGAGTGCTCTTTTTGTTTAGCGATACAATAGAAACACTGAAAACCCGTACTCCTTCTCAAACCAATCCGCTCACTTATTTATTATGTAGTTTAATTCCACAACCTGCAAGCCAACATTCAGCCGGCGAGAATTCTCGTACTCGGTGGTAATACTTCGAGTAGGTATATAGAATTGATACAAAGATAAATATTTTCGATATCTCGTATATGTATAAAGAAAGATGATGAATTGATGATGGTCAATGCTATACTGAATGACAAGATTACATTCAGATTATTACTTACAATATTAATATAATTAATTAATTATCTGTATACTTGTGGGTAGTGAGTCTGCCTTCGAAACTGGAGGTTCCGAATTCGAATTCCGGCGAGGGCATTTATTTGTGTTTCTTACAAACGTGTGTACCGAATTAAACCTTAATTGACTTACTTAGACTTAGTCGTAATTGTGGTTTTCGATTATGTCACAACACAACATTGAACTCGTATTTATGAATTCACGCGTTCTTTCAAAATCTTTGTTTGTGTTATACATTTTTAAGATCGAAAAAAAAACCTCATAAGAGTCATAAGTGTTTACCTCACAATAGCATAGTTAACTTGTAGATATTTTATTAATAATGATTGTAAAAAAATATTGTATACGTAGGTACAAGAATAAGATAAGTTTATCTTTTAGCAACCTCCATTTTCATTACATTTCGCCTGAAATATTCATGTTGTACCTATTTTCAGATTCTCTTTTGTTCTTCCTAAATAATACCTGCTAGATTAATCTACGTATAATAGTTATACTACAGTACATCTCTAAGTACATGCTACAAAACCCACGCTTGCTCCCAGGACTCGAGGGTCAAGTTCGGCACAGTTCAATAGAGGCAATATTTCACAATAGACGCATCGCGTACATTATCCTATGCACGTAATTTGTCTGGCACAATGAGGGATTTTTAGCTTGCAGCTAGATACATCTAGGCAAATACCGGTAAGTCGAAGCTTGCGTGTGGTACGAGTTACAGAAGATTGGGAGGTAAAATATTATGTGCATTCATTAATAAATAAATAAATAAATTAATAATGATCATGGCTATAATTTTTGGATAAACTAATTTTATGAAGAAATAGGGGAGAAGTCACTTTACGGTATTATATTTACGTTGATATTGTGGGTTCAAATGTATTTTTATCTTTAGTATATGACATTTAATATTTAAAATTATATTTGTTAGACATAACATTACACACACACACACACACACACACACACGCTGTTGGCTGGTTGTTATCCACAGGGCAGTTAATTTTGTTGTACATAAATATTTATTCACATATAATAGGCATACAAACATTTATTGTAGGTACGCCTGCTACCTGCTAAGTACGACTAAAAAATAATTGTAGGCAATGGAATCTGTTAATTGTATTTATTGTAATCATGAATTTTAAATCAGTGATTTAAAATACTTCATCATCATATCATATTAGTCTAAAGACGTAGACCTCCTCCAAAGATTGCCATAATGACCGGTCTAGCGCCACCCGCCACTTAATGCTAGCAAAAGGTTATTGTATTTTTAATTGAAGTTCCTATTAATCAGTACTATGTGGATGCATTTGCAGTCTTCTCTGATGGAAAAGCACCCTTTTTCAACTATATCCACATTACTTTTATAAATGATACTGTTTTACACTTTATAATCCATCATCATGTGATCAGAAATTACGAGTAATACCTATATCCGTCAAACCAGTAAATACGTAATGGTTTAATTAAACAAGTTACCTATTTGTTAACCTTCTCATGCATTGCGCCATCTATTGGGTAGCCAGCCCAGCCTCAGCCGATAGCATCGATTATCGCTCCCTAATCGTCCATTGTGTGCCGATAACGATCAGATTCGCAGACCTGTCCCACAGATCACAAGCCACAGATTACCCGCAGACCTGACCAGACCTAGAGTCTGACCCGGTTCCTATGTGACTGCCTAAGTGCTATTGACAAGCCAAAGGCGCTTTGGGACCCCCGAATGTACCTAATCGTAGATTATGCCCATTTAGTCGCTTGACGTCTGAGTGCTTTCTCTGAAGCTTTAGTTCTGTCTACAAATAGCTTGACTGGAATGAAACGAAGGGACATAAAAAACAGTATTTAATTAAAATCGAAACGTATTTAAAAGTGACCGTTTTTTTTTGTTTCGGTCTTTTTTTTGAAACATTATTTAGTTTATGAACATTTCAAGATTTATAAGCATGAATCTGTTAATCAGTAACTCGTTTAATTCAGTGTCTGTCCGTGTCAATTCTTTGACATTTATCATAAGGCAGATCATAGGATTATGCAGCTTTCTAATGATGCTTCAAATAAACCAGCCATAATGATGTTATCTTTTCTTATAAATGACCTTCAAGAAGATGATACATTACATCTACAATAGGTACACTACGAAATAGACATAAATATATTTAATGAAATTATTAGATTTTTCTTCATTCGTAGACAGTAGTTAAACGAAAAACCAGTCGATGACAACCTTTCAACGACAACTTTCCATCTTCTCCGGATAAATATTAGATGTTCGCAAATTTTACCAAAACGACAAATTAACAGGCCTCAATTACATACTTTAATGGTCTCTCTTATGCTAAAAACCAACTAAGTACCTACATATA
>JALPQI010018073.1:0-25656 GCA_025490895.1 Thaumatotibia leucotreta
ACGTTTACGTGACATGTACTCGGTTAAAATTAACAAAAACACATAACCACAGACCATTCAAAAGAGTTTGTTGCTATTCCAAATAGAATAAAAAAAATCATTTGACTTTGACTTTGAAATATCACCATTCCATATTTTTTTACTGTCTCTGTCGAAATATAAACACGATTCAATTAACATATATTTCCTAATAATTAACAAGGAAAAGATGAAACATAAAATATTATCTGGAATGTAATGGACTGTATAAACATAACATAGCGACTTCGGCGCGTAAATTGTTTGATGGTAATTGTAATAATAAGGTAAAATAAATGTTATTTGGAACAAAATATTTCTAATTAGATTTAGTGTAGTTCAAAACAGGGATCGGAACCGTTATTTTACAAAAACCTCGAAATAGCCCAATATTTTAAAATGTGCTATACTCTTTATCTACTACTCAATATTTTATGTAATTTACAATTATCATATTTTTAATTACTCCATTATCTTAGATTTTATACATCGAAGAACAAAAAAGAACGAAAAAATCGTTCTTTTTGTATAGAGAAAATACCGGTTCCGGTCCCTAGTTCAAAATAAATATTTACATCATCATCATCACCAGAGATCGGAAAAATGTGCGTCATTGCGAACGCAATAATGTGGACGTGACTCCTAAGTTGATTGAATAATTAATCATTTAATCATTTTCAGAAAATTACATATTTGACACCGGTAACTATGAAAACCTTTTTAAATAGTCATCAAAAGTTTCGAAATCAAGTTTCAAGAAATTATTCGTTTGATTATTCATTTAATAAAATTTGGAATCGTGTCCACATTATTGCAAACAATGACGCACAATAGTCCGATCCCTGATCACACGGACACAGACGTCCACTACTGCACTTAGGCCTCCCATTTGGATCTCCTCTTACACCGGTTGAAAGCGACCTGCATCTATCGTCTCCCTGCGATCTTCCTAAGGTCGTCTATCCATCTTGTGGGTGGACGCTGCGTTTGCCAAACCGTGGTCTCCACTCGACCCCATCAGCCATCTGCATTGCGTGCAATGTGGCCTGGCTTATTAGCCAAGTTGCCAATCGTTGCGCTTAGTAGCGTATCGTAGTTTTCCCTCTCTGTCACTCTTTCATATTAGTGCGACAAAGATAGATGCGATTGGCGCTTAAGCGCAAGCGATTGGCAACTTGGCTAAGCACCCTGATGGCTTATGATGGTCCCGTTTTATATATTTACTGTGCTACACATCACTTTCGCACTTAAATACTTGTTAGAACCTGACGGCAACAACGACAAACGATTAAACACGGTACCATCATAAGGCTACTGCTTGCTAATCCGGAGGGCTATGTCGGTGACTTTAGTTCATCTACCGATCACCTAATTTCTGACTCGATCACGTAGAGAAACCCCTCTGTCTTTATATGTTTCCCAAAATGTGTCAAATACGCCAAATACTATGGTCAGGCATACATTGTTAAATTTTTTTTAATTTTATTATCGATTGAATTCAGTTCAGTGATCAATTTTTTTTTATGTGACGAAGGTAGACAACTGCAGCCCTACCGCAAAAAACGAAATTCGTAAATTTCGAGGATTTGTCTCTCTCACTCTAATGACGCCTTTGTTTGAGTGACAGAGAAAAATCCTCGAAATTTACGATTTTCGATTTTCGCGGTAGTAACTAGGCCTGAGCTCTCAGCCCACCAGATGGAAAGCAGGATCTGAAGCCCATGGACATAGTGACCAAAAAATTGCCTATGCGCTGCCTACCCTCAGGAGTTAGATGGATTGCCTCTATCTATGCCAGTAATTACACCTGTGTGTTATATTTCAGCTGTGTGTAATTCAATTGTCCAGAATCGCGACTAGGAAAAAAGTATAAGAGCATAAACTTCGAATAATGCTTGAAACGAAACGCTGAAAAATAATATATCGCGTCGTGAAAACCCAACGTTTAACGTAAAAGCGTCTATTCCAACTCTGAAATGCTTTATTAAGCTATTGTACACAAACAAATTAATCAATTCCAATTTGAACCAGGCTACTAATTACAATAAGTATTCAATTATAATTCAATGACTTATAAATTCCGCGATGCGAAGATTGTGCCAAGTTATCGGCCATCTTTATTGGCACACAATCAGCCAATTAGGCACACACTGGCAACACGGCATTGTTTGTACTTGTTGTATCTGTGGAGTTATTAGCCTTAACTATGAATAGGGCTTGGAGAAAGAATACATAAACCTGGGGCCTATTACATAACAAATTACAACTAATATTTTAAAGACAAACGGGTCTTAATCGCGTAAGCTTACGTTTAATTATATCCTGACGTTTCGGGCAGTGTGTCTGCCTGCGACCACGGGTGTAACGTCATGCCCGAAACGTCAGAATATAATTAAACGTAAGTTTAGGCGATTAAGACCCGTTTGTCTTTAAAATATGAATGATAATCGTGAAAGTTTAAATCAATATAAATTACAACTAATATTCCAAGCGGAAGTCTCTTTCTAGTAAGACAGATAGAAAAGAGACTTCCGCTTATAATATTAATTGTAATATTGTTATGCAATATGCCCCAGAATGGTTAGCCAAGTTGCCAATCGCTAACGCTTAGTAGCGTATCGTAGTTTTCCCTCTTTGTCACTCTTTCATATTGGTGCGACAAAGACAGTTAGCTGCCTTTCGTTTACGATTGACCATTAAATAACCAGGGGGCTATTGCATAACATATTACAAATAATAATACAAGCGGCAGTCTCTTTCTAGTGCGAGAGATAGAAAAGAGACTTCCGCTTGTAATATTAGTTGTAATTTGTTATGCAACAGGCTCCAGCACGCCTAGCCAAGATGTCATACTTTAATCGTATATAATTAAGAAATTTTAAAATAAAGCAAATTATCTTTCGCGTGGTCATATAGCACATTTCGTTACCATAAAAATTGGATTATAGCCTTTTTGAACTAAAATAAGCGTTATTGATCTACGATAATATTAAGCAGCTTATCGTTATATATCCTAAAGTTCATAATATCACTGACCACTTCAAAATGTGTGTTTTTATTTCTGTACCTAACCTTTATCTTACATCTCAAATAATGACCCAAAAGCTAGAGGCAGGCGGATTGTTTTTATTCTGGAGCGTAGAATCCGAAAATATACAGAAAAAACTTTCTTTTGGACCCTTATCGTTTTTAAAACACCTACTCAACGATTGAATTTCAGTAAATTAAAAAAAAAACACCCGCACTTCACATGGAGGGGAGGTACCCCAAAATGTTTTTCTGTATTTGATTCTATCACTTTGTTGGTGTAATGAATATACCTAAACGTAATTTTAAATTTATGGTAGGTAGGTACTAACGGCCACTGACCTACGCTGCAGAAAGAGAGACGGACATATCGGAACTTTATGGGTTCCTAGTTTAGTTTACCACGAAATCCTAAAAAAACGCAACGCTAAATTATTTTTTAATTCATGTAAATTTCATTATAAATAATTTTATCTGCACAATTGCGCAAATTGGAGTGTGATAACCACAATTAAATACTTTAATGAGTTGCCAGCAAATTATCCTACCGATAATTAAATTATATTTAATATTCATTAAATAAATGAAAACTAAGGATTGTTTTATAAATTTCTGAGCATTTTCACTTTTAAGAACAGCCAATTAACGTGAGATTCATCATCATCGTCGTATCAGCCAAAAGACGTCCACTGCTGAGCATAGGCCTCCCCCAAAGATTGCCACAATGACCGGTCCTGCGCCACCCGCATCCAGCGGACTCCTGCGACCTTCACCAGGTCATCAGTCCACCTTGAATGTGGACTGATTGTACAACTTGAAACTTGTACAACGTGAGATTAAAAAACCTTAATTGTAGGTACAGTCAAAGACAAAATATGTCCCAATGCACTCTTATTCTGTGTAATAAAAACGTCGTAACATATTTATGAGCAGATTCTTTCCATACTTATTTTTGTACTTGACTGTACGTTACGACAATTATATAGGTACGATATTTAAATATTGGATGTCATATCCATCATCAGCCTATGATAGTCCACTGCTGGACATAGGCCTCTCCTATTAACTATGCGTAAGACGCATGTTAATAAGTAGGAGAGGGGGGCGTGTGGTGACGGCAGTAAGAATACATTTGTCACCACCCCAACTCCTCCTGCGGGTGTCGTAAGAATCGACTAAGGGATTGAAGTGCCACTAACCATGATTTGATAAAAGATTGATGACGGGCAGCAGCGTCATCATAGGGGACACATTACTGCGATCGCCAATACGCTTGCCCAGCGTGGCGATTATGGGCATTTACCTCCTAATGCGTCTATACGCATAGTTAATAGGAGAGGCTTACGTCCAGCAGTGGACTATCATAGGCTGATGATGATGATGATAGACGCATTAGGAGGTAAATGCCCATAATCGCCACGCTGGGCAAGTGGATTGGCGATCGCAGTAATGTGTCGACTATGATGACGCTGCTGCCCATCACCAATACGGCTGCCCCAAATCAAAACCTAGCAAGGGACATTTTTTGTCAAAATACTTTTTTTTTTAAATATATCTGCCCCAAATTTTGAGCTGCGTCTAATGCAAAAACACCTGTTTTTCTATCTCAATTAGAATCAAAGTTACGAAACCCACTAAACCTAGCAAGGGCATTTCTTACATGCCAATAACATATTCAAAATCCTAGTGGGTAACATTTTCAAGGACAAAAACCTAGCAACTGAATGCTATACTAGGTTTTTGAGTTTGTAAATGGACCATACTAGATTTTTGAATATGGAATTGTCCCGTACTAGGTTTTTGAATTTAAAAATTGTCGAAGGGTCAAGCAAGGAATTCAAATATAAAAATAAATAAAACCTAGCAGGTCAGTAATGAGTGAAGTTTGCGTTCTAATGGTCGCCACTCCCGCGCTCCATGCCTGCGGTTTTTGTCAGCGCCCTGCGAATGTCGTAAGAGTTGACTGAGGAATTGAATTGATATTGATCATTTATTTATGGAAGATCGATGACGGGCAGCAGCGCCAAAATATGAATAATTTTAACTAAAAAATGTATGTGAACTCAAGGCTTAAGGTTTTAAGTTGGTGACGAGACTGTGTTCTAAAAGTGCGCGATTATGGAATTATGCAATTATTTAGGTTTGTTTACAATTATTTTAGATTCTACTGACGATTGGTATAGTGCGTTTTGGTTGTTAACCGACGAAGAACCGACCGAAAATTGTACTTTTTGGTAATAAACAAAATTGGATCTTCGATAATTTATAACGTCACTATCATTACGTGCATTATTTGTCGGTATTGTCCGTTGTCTCTCTATGGAAGAACCCTGGACAAATTATCAGAAGCTTCAAATTACGGCGAAGGTACTGATAAAACAAATAAGATAATGTCAATACTTGTTGCTACTGTATTGTATTTCTTTCTATTTCTTTTCACAACTCTACATCAAACGTGCCTATTTTGCGTGGTCCCGACGCCTGGCCCAGTACTTGTTGTGGACTTCACATACACACTTGAATTTCTTCGCAGGTTTCCTCACGATGTTTTCCTTCACCGCACAGCACTTGTGAATATAAAATGATATATCGTACAAAAGTTTTTGCAAAACTTATTGCTGATTTGAATGTTTATTGCCGTTTTATTATTTTCGCTGGTAAGCCGATAGTCACGAGTGTAGTAATGTTTATACATATTCTGTTGTTTCTGTGTTTATCATTATCATAAAATGTTCATGATATTCAAATGGTACGCACATGCATACACTCGTAGCAGAAGATGATACCAAAATGTTCTCCTATCAGGGTCGAAAGAGCTCGCGATTTCGAGTGGAAATCATATTAAAAGTTATAAAAACAAAAAACATGTGCGAGACAAGTTTGGAAAAAATGGCTCTTTATGGCAATGACCCTACAGGGGGAAGCCTATGTCCAGCAGTGGACATTTATCGGCTTATAATTATTTTTTTGGGAAGTTTCAATGTGTAGTAAATTGTTAGCAAGTACTTTGCAGTGATACTCTCCGGGAAAAAACTGGTAGTCAGTAATTTAAAAATAATTTTAATCCCCTAGATTGCAATTATTATAGGGTGCTTTGGGGTAATTTCAAAAGTCGTCTTATTTCAAATTACCATAAAACACACCATTATTTTTATCATAATCAAGATTTATTCCTAAATCACCCGAGCATTTCTGTAGTTTAAAATTATCCCCAATGCACTATACTACAAATTTACCTTAGGTACTATGAAAATGGTAATCCGAATCCTGATTTCGAAGTTGCCTTTTGCTTGATTTTATATTTGAAATTTAAGAATTTACTGCTTACAAGCAGTAAAATGTACTATTTATGTACCACTTGCTAGGTTTCAGTTTTGTAATTAACATAACATTTCTATTATTTTTTTGCAATTAGTTGTTAGTAAGGCACATAAAAGTTCTAAAAAGATACATAAATTAAGTTTCAATAGTTTATCTTATAAAGCAAGTTATACTTCTCTATATAAAACCAAGTCTTGTGAGCTAAAGGTCTCTGCTACTATTTTTTTGAACAAAATCTTTATTTGCCTCTCCTGTAAAATTTCGCTAAATACACTTAATAGGCTTTGATCTGGGACAGCCGAATATTTTGTCAAATAATGGTCAGTGACACTTCAATCCTTCGACTCTTACGACACCCGAAGGCGGAGTTGGGGTGGTAACAAATGTATTCTTACTGCCGTCACCACACGGCCAAAAATACCGAAAAAATATCCCACCTCTGGCGTTGGTAAAAGTCGGTATTTTTTCTTTGGTATATGACATCTAATATTTAAACAATTATCGCAGTGACATACCGTGACACCAATTTCACCGTGGTAAAAGGTGCAACAAATAAAGTAACTACAATTTCTGAAACATATCCGTTTTATGTTATATACAGGGTGGAAAAAACAAATACCACATGGATGGCAACTACCTTAAATATTGTAAATAGCACATTTTGTGTAAGGGAGACTTTCTTTTGTCTTTAAAACAATAAATTCTGCATTTAAGAATTTATGAAAAATTGCTTGCCTCAGTCGGGACTCGAACCGGTCAAATGTGGCTAAAAATAACGTGCCGTATTTTATGATGCGTTTTCATGGCCTTCCGTTATTTTGATTGCAGTTTTTATTTGGAGAAAAATTAACCTGAAAAGTCTCCATTACAGAAAATGTGCTGTTTACAATAATTAACACGTTCACGGACGGTAAGGAGTTTTTTTTTTTTTTTTTTTTTTTTTTCCGCATGCATGGCTTTCACTCCTTGCCAATGGTAGCAAGGTGGATTTTGCCAATGTCGAGTTGTAGACTTTGGGAGAAGTTTGGAGAATGTTCGGTAAAATTTTGGTTTTGTGGAAGGATAGGCTGGAAACCTAAAACAAATACGTATTATGGACAACACAAACAAACAAACACACAAAAGACGAACACGAGTATTAATGAAAAAGAGCGGGAAGCGGATGACAGTTAGGCAAGCAACAAAGCGGATGAATCACTAAAAAAAAAAGGGTTATCCCAATGTCTGAAGCTGAAATACAGTTTTAGTTATTAATTAATAAAATAGTGTGGATTATGCAGATAGATATACGGTTGTGGAAATCAAAGTTTAATGTTATGATCTTGAATATATTTTATGAGAATGGCAGTTAGGGGAGGGTCCATTAAAGATAGAAACGAGTTGAAATCAATAGGACGCGGAATATTGTCAGGCAATACATCATAGAGTGAATAGTTAAACCTCGGACAGGAGAAGAAAATGTGGTCAACAGTTCCCTCGTCAAGTCCACACTCACAGAGGGAGCTATCCCGCACCCTGATTTTTGCAAGGAATACCGGCGTACACACCGGACCGAGGCGTAAACGACAGATTGTAGATGTGACCCATTTAGGTGTTGTGCGGAATTTAAAGAACCAAGGTTTACGAAGGATATTTGGCTGTATACGACCGTAATGTTTTCCTACCACCAATCTGGAGGAGCTCCATCTATTTTGCCATGATTCTGCAAGTTTGGCCTGAGCTTGATTTAAAAGATCCGAACTATATATTTTATTATGATCTGGTGTTCCAACCTCTATTGCCTGTTTAGCCCATTTGTCTGCCATCTCATTACCAGAAATGCCAGAATGGCTTGGAATCCACCCAAGTATTATTTTAAGTCCCTTTGTTTCACAGATTCTCAATAGTGATTTTATCTTCAAGATTAAAGGGAATTTTGTTTTCATTTTAAATTGATTACCCACAATGGCTTGAAGGCAACTTTTACTGTCTGAAAATATAATCATTTTCTCTATATTGTGTGATTCTGCATAAGCTACTGCCTCCAGTATGGCAACTGCCTCGCCTATAAATATTGATGTCTGTGGAGGACACTTAAATGCCAGGACAATGTTGAATTTTGGAATGACCACTGCAGCTCCAACACTCCTTGCAGGATCAATTTTAGACGCGTCAGTAAACACAGGTAGGTAATCAGGCCATTTTTCTAATAAGTTATTAAATTTGGTATTTGCCCCTGGGTCCTGTTTAAAAATTCCGAGATCTAAAATTACATTAGGGGTATAAATTATTGTCTCAAATTTAGTCTCAAATAAAGGGTTTGTACTTGATTTGCAAATGATGGGGTTAATTTGATTTAATTTGGTAAAGCTTTGTACTATTTTTGGCAAGTCCTTATGGGTCCAATATTCATTTCCAGTGACCGCTGTTACAAGAGCCTGCAAGCGAGGGAGTAGGAGATGGTTGGAACAGGAGATGGCCCTACAAAGAAATCTGTCAGCAAGATACTGTCTCCGTAGATCGAGAGGAGGTTCCACACATTCCACCTGCATCGCATTCTTAGGTGAAGACCGCATAGTGCCAAGTATTATTCTTAATGATTTAGCTTGTATAAGATCAAGTTGTTTTAGGGCCTCCCTATTACATGGTTCCAAAATGAACGATCCATAGTCCATGTGACTACGAATGATGGCATTGTATAGTAATTTTTGGCAGTAGGGATGGGAACCCCACCAAACTCCTGATAGAGCCCGCAAAATATTGACTCCTTTCTCACACTTTTCTGCTATGTGTTTAAGGTGGAATTTGCCACTCATTTTGCGGTCCAATATGACACCTAGGAATTTGACCGATTCTTTAGCAGGAATGTTTTCATCATTGAATTGGATGTGCGCTATGGGCATGTTTCTTTTGCGACTGAAGGTCACAGTACAGCTTTTAGAAGGTGATAGGGATAGACCATGTTCTTCAAGCCAATCCTTGAGGTATCCAAGACCCATATTAAGTTGTGTAGAAGCTACCTCAATGGATTTTGCGGAAGTGTATAGGACAAGATCGTCAGCGTATTGCAAAACTTTACAAAAGGATGCCACAGACTGCTCGAGGTCATATGTATAAATGCTGTAGAGCAGGGGGCTGAGAACAGATCCTTGAGGGAGGCCTTGCCACAGAGTGCGGGGTGAAAGGAATGAACCACCATGGCGGATTTTAATATGTCTTCCTAAGAGTAATTTGGAGACAATTTGTACAATCTTCCCAGGAATGCTCAGATGTAGCATCTTGGCTCTGAGCACTGGGAGAAGGACATTGTCATAGGCTGATGAGATGTCGAGAAAGCATGCTAAAAGGTCCTCCTTGTTGGATAGAGCAAGTCTGATATCTGTGCTAAGTATATTTAGGCTATCCATAGTGCTTTTACCCTTACGGAACCCGAATTGCGTGTCTGCCAAAAGTGCCCTACTCTCAACATACCATTCCAATCTATTTTTAACCAGATGCTCAAGAATTTTGCCCATTGTAGCTGAGAGCGCAATCGGACGGTATGAGTTGGCCTCATCTGGGTTCTTGCCTGGCTTCAGAATTGGAATTATAATTTGGGTTCTCCAATCTTCTGGGACCTCCCCGGTATCGAATATATTATTTAGAATACTAAGAAAATAATTAAGTGACGCTGAGCTAAGTTTTGTTAGAAAACAGTATGGAATGCCATCCTCTCCCGGAGAAGAGTCTCGCAACCCGTCCAACGCTAATTTTAATTCCGAGATAGAAAATGGGTCGTCTAGGAGGTTTGAAGATGAGAGGAGAGGAGAAAAGTTCAAGCACGACATTTCTGGGGCAGTTGGCGGTGCTAATTTGTCGGCAAAGTCCAAAAGCCAGGTTGAGCTGTCGGATGAGGAACAACGGTCTGGTTGGAAGGATCCTCTGTACCGTTTCACTTTTTTCCAAAGCGTCGATGGGGGGGTTCTAGGAGACAAGCTCTCGCAGAACTCCTTCCATCCCTGTTTCTTGGACTTAGCCAGCAGGCGTTTAGTGCTAGCCGAAACCTTTTTAAAAGAAATGAAGTCCTCCATGTTGCCAGATTGGTTGAAGATCTGTTCTGCCTCATCTCTTGCCTTTACGGCTGCCGTGCAGTCGGAATTCCACCAGGGTGGAGAGGGTATTTTATCCTTCCTATCTTTTTTACGGGGAATGTATCTATCGGCTGCTTCTAGAAGTAACTCTTTGAATTTCAAATATTTTTCCCTATTATCAATTGAACTGGAGTCCCATGTATTGATTTTTGCCTCAATATGTAGTGAAAAATTTGACCAGTCAGCTGATTGAGTTTTGTATTTTAGGAGCGGTTCAGGAGCTGGGGATGGCAGAACCGAAGAAGGCTTGGAGATAATAATCGGAAAGTGATCGCTGCCGTGAGATTGTCGCAGTACCGTCCAAGATAATAACGAGGCAAGATTTGGAGAGCATGCAGTCAAGTCCAGAACAGATTGAGGATTTTGACCTGGGTAGACTCGGTGTGTGGGCATACCATTGTTGATAACACACACATTAATTTTGTCAAAGATGTCTACCAGAAATGTTGAGAACGTATCCGAGTGATACGAACCCCAAGAAATATTATGAGAATTGAAGTCACCCAGTATTATATGAGGAGGAGGGACGGAGGACAGGATTGCATCCAGTTCAGGAACGAGGTTTAGATCAGGATGAGGAATATATATGGAAATGAAGTTAATATCCATAACTTTAGCAGCTATGGCATTGATCCTGTCTGAATGGGGAGGAAGGGGAATTTGGCAGTAGGGAAAAGATTGTTTAATTAATAATGCACATCCTGCACAACCGTCAGCCCGGTCATCCCGGAGGCATGAGAAACCCGGAACCCTAAAAAGAGAACCAGGCCTCAGCCATGTCTCCGAGACAGCCGCAACAGAGACAGAATGGTCATTTATTAGTTGAATAAGATCACTTTTTTTAGGAACTATACTGCGAATGTTCCATTGTAGAAAAATGGCCTGGGAAGCCATTTGAGAAGGAAAGTCGCTCGCTAAGTGTAATAAGAAGGGGTGCAACGTCGGGCGGTAGAATCTCGATCCATTTGGCGGCTATGTTAGCAATGAACTTGATTGCAAGTTCAAGGAGGTTTTCGTTAGGAGTTACCCTATCGTGTGGGTCAGCGTAGGCGTGTCCATTGGGAAGTTGGGATGGGGGTGGACGGACTATGTTCTCATGGGCACGTCGATCAAAGCCTGGGGAAAGGGATGCTCTTGTTCGGGGTGGCATAAATACTGTTTTACGGTATGAGGATCTTTGGGGGGGGGAAGGGCCATATGAATTGTTCAAATTGGGCTGGGAATGTGGAAACGGGAATGATTCATGACTGGGTGCAAACGTGGCATTAGCCACATCAGCATATGGTCTACGGACTGCTGGCATATGAGATGCAGCTTCTGCATATGACACGTTTCTTTCTGACATAATTAACTTAATTGATTTTTGCCTGTGATGCTCTGGGCAATTTTTGTCAGTGGCATAGTGGTTCGCTGAGCAGAAGAAGCATGTCACGTGCTCAGAGGCTACATTGCACTCCTCGCCTGGGTGTTTCTGAGCACACTTGTAACAGCGGGCATCAGAACGGCATTGATTTTGTATGTGACCGAATCTCAAGCATTTTCTACATTGAATAGTTGGGAGCTGGTACACCTCTACGATTAGGGATGAATAGTACGCGAATAGCTTTGAGGGAAGATTCTGGCCCTCAAAGGTAACAACCACCGATTGGGTTGGTACCCAAGAAGGTGGACCATCCTCTCTGGTTATTTTGCGTTGTAAGCGCCGGGCTTTTAAGATCTTACCCTTACCGTCCTTCCTATCCGTGCCATTGACAAGATCCAACATTGTCCAGTCAGTTGGAACTCCACGCACCAGGCCCATTCGAGAAACGTTGTAACTGGGAATGCTTGCACATAAATCATGTTTTTCTAAAGCAGGGTTTTTCAGAACAAAGTTGGCATCATTGGCAGAATCAAACGCTACTGCGACCCTATTGCGACCTACCGATTTTATACCGTCTATCTTGATATTTTTAACATTCGCGCGGGTTAAAATCATGCCAACATAGATGGGTTTGAGGGAGACATTTGGTTTAGCCAGAGATATCTTTGAGATGTGTACTATAAATGGGCCATCATCATCCAAGCTATACACACGTGCTTCCCTGCTCAAATCGGGGTGTTTGTATAGATGAGGGTTGAATTCCTGTTCCATGTTTTCCACATTTCCTGCCTGGTCAAGAATAACTCTATTATCTATTGTCACTGATGTTGTATCCTCTGGTAGGTTAGAATTTTCTTTTGTTACTTTTTTGAAAGATGGCTCTAAAGAGTTTGAGACCGGTGATAGTTCCAACTTTGTTAGATTTCTTTTTTTTTTCGAAATATTTCCTCCTACAGTCGTCCAAGAATCAGAGCTATCATCGGCCTCGTCTGGGGGCTTTTCTTTTTCATTTCCGTCCATTGTTTTGGCCTACAGGCCAACTAGGCCTGATTCAATACCTGATTTACTGTATAATCCTAATTATATATAAATAAACCACCACCAAGTTAATAAAAGGGAGTGATTTTATTATTTCTACGGGAATATAACCTAAAAATGAACAGACTCACTCGGTGCTTCTGTTTCGGTCGTTTTTTCGGGTAAGGAGTTTGGCTTCCGACCAAAAATGACACATAAATTTGTATGGAAATTTTGTACATGCTATAGCATGCGTGTCATTATGACACATGAGAAATATGGTAGTTAACGACGCATACTGCTATAGCATTCGACTGATATAGAATAACTTAGGCAGGAGTCGATTACATATGCCAGTAAAATTCTATATCATTGTCCTGCCACACCAGTTCTCGTTTGTTAGCTGATAGTTCCGACTCCTCGACACTTAAAACCTCTTCCGAAGATTTATCAGTTGCCTCCTCGAACAACCTGACAATTTATTTGAGTTCTATTTTTCATCGTCTGGTTATTACAAATGTTACAGATATATTTGTCTAATAATGTACCTATGCCCCCGTTATGCTGTAATAGTACATTACTACCGAGGCCGGGAAGTGACTGGTTGCCGGCCGAATATATGTAGACGGCTGAGCGAAGCGAGGCCGGATAGTATTCGGACGGCAACCCGTCACTTCATGGCCGAGGTATGTATAATGCTTTTCTCAAACATGCAATGAAATGAAACAAAAAATGTATCTTCTTTCTAAGAAATTATAAGTCAACTACATAACTAAGTCTTAGAAACACAACAAAAGTCAAATACGACACTGACACCTAATTTTTTTTTTTTTAAGATTGACCTGTTTGAAAGTTGCAAATTTTTAATTTAAAAAAGCGGTATTAGATGACGCGGTCGGTTGGGTCCAATTAATCGCATGCAGTGATCGGGGCCGACGAATCGCGCCGTATAATATTGCTTTTTAAATATTATTTTAAGTAGTTATTGTAGATTTATTTTAAATGATATAATTTAAATACCTAATTATAACTGCAAAAATTTGCCAATCATTTTTTTTTTTATACTAATATTACTTACAGATAATTATTGGCTAAAAGCCAAGATGCCAGGTCACAACCCTATGTCAAATGAAAATTAAAAAAGAGGTACTTGCCGGCCTAGGCCGGCAACGAGGTACTTCCCGGCCACTTTTTAGGCACGTAACTACAACATTTCATTGCATGTTTGAGAAAATAAACAGTATTAAACGTCAAGAGCCAATTATCGACCATATTATGTTCTTGAAAACGTAAGCGAAACACAACGGCGAACATATTGGTGGAAATATTTTAATTTACCTTTCGCATATTTAAATCCATCTCCAATTCATTTCACAGTTAAAAATAAATACCTACTAAAATTCTTTACATCAATGTATTCAAAATATATACGGGGTGTTTTTTTTTCGACCGTTCAAATTCTACGTAGTGAATGTGTAGGTCATACTACGTAGAATTTGAACGGTCGAAAAAAAAACACCCTGTAGAAATAATAGATAAAAACAGTATTTACAACGATTTAAACATCATCTTATGTATTTCCACTCTCCCGGCGCACATGCCGCACATCTGAACAAATCCCCATACTACCGCGACTGCGCGCATTTTGTGCGCGAAAAAAGAGGGCAAGGAGGTGAGGTTGTCGCTTATTCAAAAACTAAGCAAAAATCATGTGATGTGACAGTAATCTTATCCAGGTTTGGTACAACGTGACAGTAAGCCGAGGACTATGGGTATTTTCTATAGCGGAGCGAATTCTCTAACATTTCTGGTTAAGAAAGGGGGACGATTAAAGACTGCTATAGCATTTGTGTCACATAAAGGGGGCCTTAACCCGAATGCTATAGCAGCTACGCCCTTGAACGTGTTAAGGTAACCATCCATGTGGCATTCGTTTTTTTTTACTTATTTAATTTTTTCATTACATTTTGTTTATTTTAAAAAGTTTTTGGTCAAGGTCTGTGAACTTTTAGTCATTTCCTACGCATGAACGTCCTGACATAGCAAAGGCAAGTTTTTAAAGTTTTTTTTCTACTACAATAAGTTTAGAACTAAAATAAATTAAAACTATCTTTAACCGATTTCTCCAAGATCCCATTATAAGATTCCGAGCTGGTGTCAACGGGACTAAAAAAATAGATAAAGGTACCTACGCTGAATTTCTATGATAGTTCGGAATATTTAAAGCGAAATGGTATAAATGAAAAGGCTGTATAAGTATCAAAACGTCTCAGTATAATTTAATTACCGCTTCAAGATATCTTTGTACAGTTTTATACAAAACAATATTTTTTATTACGTCTAATAATTACAATCCAAAAATTACATTTATTTAAGTTTATAATTGTTAAACCTAATATCACGATTTAGCTTAATTATAGAATAATAGGTACGTAAAGCGATTATTTCTATGTACGGATAACTTTAACATCGCAAACATATATATATTACATCTTTCCATTATATTGTAAGAAAGCACATCAATTTTACATCAACTCGCTTTCAGCTATAAATAATAAACTTCAATAAGCAAAAATAAAATTAGGCCAATAAAATTAAATAACAGTATTTAGTCGGTTGACAACTAAAACTCGCTAACAATACCTACTTTAAATAAAGCTCGTATGTCAGTTCCGATACAGTACAGACATACGACTTTGCTAAGAGTAGTGACAGTTTTTATAGTGCGTTTTGGTTGTCATATATCCGACGATTTTGAAAAAGCAGAGGCTCTACCGCGAACCACGAATGAAGTGTTGCCTCCTTGTCACACTTTCGTACAAATTCACAAGTGCGAGAGAGAGTCAACACTTCGTTCGTGATTCGCAGTAGGGTCTCAGAAACGAAAATAAGTTATATTTATGAATGACTAATTTAAGCAAGAAGACATCGGAAATAAAGCTATAAATATGTTAAATTATCATTAATGGGTCCATTGCAAAAAAAATATAGTTAAGAGCCTTTAGTGAAAACAATATTTAACGTCATAATTTTTGTGTTACCTACGAAATTAAATGTGTAACAACTTTTGTTAGTGTATATCACATCATCAGCCTATGATAGTCCACTGCTGGACGTAGGCCTCTCCTATTAACCATGCTATACGCATTAGGACGTAAATGCCCATAATCGCCACGCTGGGCAAGCGGATTGGCGATCGCAGTAATGTGTCCACTATGATCACGCTGTTGCCCATCATCAATCTTTTATCAAATAATGCAGTGACACTTCAATCCCTTAGTCGACTCTTACGACACCCGCAGGAGGAGTTACGGTGGTGACAAATGTATTCTTTAGCCGTCACCACACGGTCTGTCAGTGGACAATGGCGAATTGAAATTTTCCATGAGCGATCAACAATACGCGCGTAATTTTTTTTTTAATCCATTTTCCAATTCCATTTTTACTACCAAAGGTTGTTTGACGGAGTACACTATAATTAGTATGACTAACTTTTGTAACACAATTGATGTGTTCGTGATTATTGTTTTAAGGCCTTAACTACGTAGTTTTTTTTGCAATTGACCCAATTACTAGTTACATTATAATAATGATTATTATAGGAAACCATGAAAATTATCTTAAACTATTTGGTGTTGTTTTACAGTGACTTCGCGAACCCACATGACAGCTCCAATAAACTTTGTAAAATACGATTAATATTAAATTTAAATATTTGAAAAGTTTTCCATTATCAGACTCAACGTTTTCACGCCATTTTTGTACAAAATATTGTTTCGTTTCGTACATTGGGTATCGTACCACGAACATTTATAGATTACGTATGTGAAAAATTGACAGAATGGTACGTTATTCACAGTGTTTATATACAAATTAGTGGTCGCAACTTTGGGTGTCAAACTTTAACAAAACTTGTCAAGTGAACATGAAAGAGCACATACATTCATAAAATATACACCCAAATAGGATGTTCAAGATTCCGAAATAGGCAATAAAATTACATACAGATTTTTCAATGAAATTCGTATTTTTCTTGGCTAAAAAATTTCCATGTGCTTATTTTGAAGTTTTGTTAAAGTTTTGCAACTATAGTTCCGATCGCTGAAGACTATAAATACTTGATACAACATTGAAGCCTTAAGAACTAGAAACGGGGATAAGTAACAATGTGCCTCAAACAAAATAAGTACGACCTTTACTGGAAGCGCTGGCCGCTATAGAGCGCGGAACAGTAGGCGAAACGTCTTCTACCCTAGAATATACGTGCCCGCTGCCGGGAGACAACCTCAGGTCATAATTAAACCGAGGACATGTCCGGTTGTCGATCGACATGTAGCTATTGTTCGAATTCTCCCCCTCTCCGTACGTGTTGTCAGACGAAGGCGAGCTCTCGTTGTTAGACGATTCGTCCCTCTTATACTGTAAGGAATTCGAGAAATTCTGCTTTGAGCAACTGTCGTTTGTGACCGGCATCGTAGTGTACCTCAGTGTCGGCGTCTGTCGAGATTTCTTGAATACGCTCTGCTCCGACCCTTTCACTGTGATTATAGTATCGGTCGAATTCAACAGAGCTACAAATCGGTCCCAAAAGCGCGGGTCGCCCCACGATACGTTCTTAAATTTGTCCAACACAAAACATAACTCGTCATTTATTTGGTTGTTATCTACTAACTTTATAAATATCACTTTATTCAAATCGCTCCTGTTCAACAATTTCAAATAACTGTAAAATATGTTTTTGAAATGTATATCGCAAAGATCGCTGCAAATGAAATTTGTTGTAATGACAATTATTAAACGCTTCGACAGTTTGGAACTTTTTGAAAAACTGTCAATTGTGAGAATGTTTAAAGGTGACTCATTCCTAATAGGCTTCTTTGAAGTCATTTTCCTAAACTCTAGCTCCGACATTATGTTATGATTCACGAAGTTATTATCTTTGGTATTACATATCACGTAGTATTCGTACATGTGGTTTGGGTTTCCGTCTAATACATGGTCGACATCTGGGCATGACTGTTCTTTGAACAACGGTACTCCGTATTTCGTGTAGAACCAGTCACTGACTTCGTATCGGAATGCGTAAAATATAGCACCTATGAGACAAATTACGACAAGGATAATTATCACGCCGCAGATGACCGCGAAGTAATTGTTTGGGAGGAATATAGATTTTGATACGATATCGTCTCGTAAAACTGTGGGATCGCTAATAGAGCCCATGTACTCTTTACAATGACTCAGCACGGATGCGATTGTTATTTTCGTAGGCTTGCCCTCGGTATTAGTGCATAACATTTTTTCCGGGTCGCCGGGATCGCGTCGCAACCACGAGTCTAACTCCGCTATACTCTTACAGTCACAGGAATATTGGTTGCCTTCGATAGAAACATGAGCTAAACTTTTGGACGACGAAGCTAACAGTTTCCAGGGAAAAAAGTTAACAAGTTTGTTGTCGTCTATTCGGAGCACTGAAAGGGATTTCAGCGAGGAAAACGTATTATTCGCGACGTGGACAATCGCATTGTGATCTAGATACAATTCATTCAAATTATTCAGATGTAAAAACTCATCGCCTTTTAATTCAACCAATTTGTTGTTCTCTAAATGTAAAACTCTAAGGGAATCGACGCCCTTGAAAGTTTGATTATTAACTTCCATCAATTTAGTATTGTTTAAGTATAAAACCTGTAGCTTCTTTTTGCCTATGAAAACGTGATTTCCTAGATGACTGATATCGTTGCCGTCCAAGTATATCTCGGTAGCATCCATCGGAATTCTGTCAGGGACTTCTGTGTAGCCGGCATTGGAGCAATCCACTACGTTCGCATTCCAAGTGATATCGTGATAGCATCTACAGTTGCTCGGACATATCATCTCGCAGTCGCACGCGAAAAAATCACAACAATGGCACAGAGCGAAGCAGTGGCTCTCGTACGGGCAAAGGAAATCCGAAGGCGACATGTCTATTATAGTCTTCTTTTCTTTCGTTCGCGAGTACACGAGCGAGCAAAGCGATTTATCTAAATCTAGAACCCGCGGGTATTGACGAGTGTGACTCAAATAATTGATGCGTTGAATCCATTCCATCGAACAATCACACACAAATGGGTTTTCACTTATAAAGAACTCTGGCAGGTCGCTATCTTCATCTATTTGATCTAACCTAAATGCATTCATGTCAAGTTGGATCAGTTTGTTATTATTTAACGTCACAATGGACAGTCTTTGTAGTTTTGAAAACGTGCCGACTTGGATGTGGTGTAAACTGTTATGGTTCAAATAGAGTTTCTCCACCGATTTCGGTATTGAAGTCACCGTTAGCTGGGAAATATTATTGAAACTCAGGTCTAACAACTTTATGTTGACATCTGAGTTCATGTCGTCGTTGACAAAGTTTTCAATGTTATTCTTATGTAAATCAAGCCACTCTAAGCTATTAGGGAAACTTCTGAAATCGAACGACATTATTTTATTTTCCGACATATTGAGCCAGACCAAACTATTGAGAGTATTGAAAATACCTTCGAAATTGGTTATCTCGTTTCCGTCCATGCGTAATAATTTCAGATTTACGTTTCTACGGAAACAGCCGGGTGCGACGTGTTTGATATTATTCGAGGCTAAATTGAGCACCTGTAGCTGGGGCAGATGCTCGAAAGTATCGTCATTTAAATATGTTACTTTGTTATCAACTAAGCGCAGCCCGAAAAGTTCGGAGAGGCCGCGAAAGTTTTCCCGGCTCAGATGGGTTATATTGTTGTTGCCGATGTCCAATGACCTCAGCGAGCGGAGTTTGCGAATTGATACCGGAATAGACGATAAAAGGTTATCATTCAAACCCAAGTCTTCTATAGCCGTCATGTTATCAAATGCGTTCTCATCTATGTGTTTGATAAGATTGTTGTCTATAAACAGTTCGTGCAACACATGCAAGTCGGTGAAAAGATGAGAGTGTATGTGCGTTAATTTGTTGTTTGATAAAGTTAAAGAATGCAAATTTCTTAACTCTTCAAATGCGTGCTCATCAATATAAGTTATATCGTTATGGTCCAGATTTAACTTTTGTAAACTATACAAGTCTTGGAATAGATACCGGTCAATTTTATTTAAGCGATTATGAGATAGGTTTAGTATAACCATTCGAAGTAATCCTGTAAAAGTACCCTTATTCACCCATTGACTAGTGAGTGCATTTTGCGATAAGTCTAAAATTTGCAGATGATCTAACCCATTAAAAAGTGCCGGAGGCAATATTTTCATAGTATTATTACTGAAATGAATCTCTTTAAGAGACTTCGTATCTGAGAATAAATCTGGTGGAACATCGTTCAAAAAGTTACTAGATAAGTTTAAAACCTGTAGGCTGAGCAATCCAACGAGGGCACTATCTTCTAGGGTAGAAATAGCGTTGTTTTGCAAAAACAGTTTCGATAGTGAACGCAATTTGGACAAACTATTATCAGTAATTACAATTAAATCATTATACGACAAGTCAAGCACTTCTATAACTAAGTTACAACTTCTTACGCTTAAGTTTTGTTCTCTGAACGAATCAGAAAATCCGATAGTCTTAATGTTTTGCAGGTGGTTGTTCGTCAAGTTCAGAGTTTTCAAACTGTATAGTGAGCAGAAAGTTTCTGTTTTAGTGCTCCAGATGTTGTTGTCGCTCAAGTTGAGCTCGATTAGCTCGTTGAGTCCAGCGAAGGCCTGTTCGTGGATCTCCATGGTCATCGCAGACCACTCGTTGTTATAAGTTGTCACGTGGAGTCGCTTCAGGTCTTTGAAGTTCTCAAAAGCCTTCGCGGGAATCTGTCTCAGCTTACACTTGTCGATCACCAGCTCTCGCAGCTTCGACAATGTATGTTTACTCTTCTTCTCCGTGTGAGCAGTTAAAGAGCTCTCGAAGAACAGGATCTCGCTGCATTGAACGTGCAGCGACGTGATGTCGTCGTAATGGGTCCTGGAGATGTTCTGCAGCAGCAATTCCATGCTGCTGATGGTGCGTATCTCGCAGAACAGCACCGCTTCTTCAGAGTCCGTCTCCTGGCGGTACCCGCACTCATGCGGCTCCGCGCTCTCGACCACATGACAGAACAGCACATACACTAACAGACGAAAAGTTCTGCGGCAAGTTATCATTGGCATTTTACGGTGCGCGAGCGTCGCGGCTGTGCCATTTAAGCGTTGATCGCATCATAAATATTCACGCGTGGCGGACATCGCGGGACGCGGGCGGACGCGTGCGGTCGGAACGGCGGCTGGCCACCGACTGAGCGGGCCCGCTGGCTCCGCCTCCTACGACGCCCCGCCGCCCGCGCGGCGCCTACAACAAACTTCATCTCATATTATCAAGGGTGCAAACCGTAGAATTATTGGCATTAATTATAAACTTCTAACGGGCAATTTCCTCGTATATTATTACAGGATTATAACCCGCGTTGAAAACAAACAACCTTTTTTCCAGAACAAATTACTACAGGTAGTAATATCGGAGGAATATAGGGCAAACTTTTTAAAAAGAGTACTCCTTAAGCTAATATCATAGAGCACACCTGTTGTGTTGAAACTTGGAACTTTTTACTCAGGCCCGGGTCTCGAAAATGAGATAAAAGCCTTGTGAAATAGTTTCGTACACCACATGTTACAGTTTTCAGAGCGCGGTTACACTGTATGTAAATTGTATGTCGCCCCTTATTTTACGAAACGGGAGTTAAGTAATTGAATTTAAACTAACAAAGAACAAAGATATCCCCAATTTCTTTTAAATTTAGAACTTTTAATATAATTTCCACTCTGAATCGCGAGCTCTTTCGATCATGATAGAATTTTTGGCCCAAGGTTTTTTCCAATCCCATTTTTTCATACATTTCGTATGGCGGTACCTAACGGAATAGAAAGTTTGAAAATTTTATGTAAATTTTGTCCCAAATTTTTTCTCTTATTAGGAGCGAAAAATCTCACGATTCTGAGTAGAAATTATATTTAAAAAATACCTATGTTACAAACAAACTTAACTTTATAAAAAAAAATAGCCTGTCTATATTTAAAGGTCGTTAATAAGAGAGGCCTACGTCCAATAGTGGACTCAGAAAAGTCGATGACGTTACTGTAATGAGTAATGAAACTGTTAAACTCACATAATTATAAACCTTCTGTCACTACACTGACTACGCACGACATGTTTCTGAGAGCACTTCTTTTTGTTAATTGTAATATTCATTTACTTTTTTTTTCTTAGCAGTAACAATGGGACGTCATAAGAAGGCTTGTTCGTGTATGTGTCGTGGCTTGTGTGTTCGCATATACATAAATATACTTTGAACCTGAACTACCTCTGACGTTTCGAGTACGGCGTTGCTCTTGCTCTTGGCCGTGTAGTGACGGTAGTAAGAATGTATTTGTCACCACCCCAACTCTTCCTGCGGATATCGTAAGAGTCAACTAAAGGATTGAAGGGTCACTTACCATTATTTGATAAAAGATTGATAATGAGCAGCGTCATCAGAGTGGACACATAACTGCGATCTCCAATCCGCTTGCCCAGTGTGGCGATTACAGACATTTACTTCCTAATGCGTCTATACGCACATACTACTCGTATCCTCCTGCCGCCCATACAATAAAAATTGTGAGTTAATTTTGAATTCATAGTGCAGGAAATAAATAGGGTTTCATTTGTTTGAGGAGACCTTTTAATAGGCCTCTGGGCGGCAGGAGGGTATCATAGCGAATGACTAGTATAGTATCGACATCATCATCCAGCTGTTCAAGGGAATTTCCAAACCATAATATTTTACATGCTATCAAATCCCATTTCGTTAAAATATGTGAAAATCGTGAAAGTTTAAATCAGGTATGTCGCCCGTTACGAGAAAAATGTTACAATGAAGTTTAATTTATTTTCAAACTGCTGTATTTGACTGGAAGTTAACAGTTACGCGACGAGCTTTGGAAAATATGTCGATGAATATTAAAATATAGTTAAGTTTAAATTTGTTAACTTATTTTAGTTTTAATTATATTTTAATGTATAAACTTATTCTAAATTATGAAATAACACACACAAACAAAGAAATCTTCTCTAAAATAAAAACTAATAATCTAAATAGAAAAGATAAAAACACATTTAATGTTTTAATGATTATTTGTACCGTTAATATATATCAGTTTAAATAAATGGGAAAGTTACACAAATCAACTTAGTCCCACGGTAAGCTCAGTTAAGGCTTGTGTTATAGGTAGGTACCTACCTACTAAACGATGACATAGTAGTTTTTTTTAAGCCTTACATCTGTAAGTTCTTACGTAAGTTATAGGGACGGGGCTATACTAAGGAATGAGAGGTGAATATCGCTATTTCATTCCTTAGCATAGCTCCGTCCCTAACAACTTACGTAAAAACTCACACGTGTAATTTTGGCCTACAAAAAAAAAATTCTTGAAAGTGTCTTTATACCAATGTGGTTTGTTTTGATACCATAATCCGCTTAAAATACTATTATTGTAAAATAATCTAAATAATTCTTCCAAAATTTCGAAGAAATTCCAAAAAAAGTGTTAGGTAAAAACTTACTTAACCTCGTAAGGCCCTTTCTATTTTTAAGAGAATTGAAATAATTTTAATTAATAACCCAGTGTCCTAAAAAAGGACATTTTATTTTTAATTTTTGGCCCTACAAAATAAAATTCATACTTTTCTTATATTTTCAGAACAAGTGCCATAAAAAAGAAATTTACGTGCGCAAAATTTTCTTTTCCGCACCAGTTAGGAAAAGTATATTTTATTATATCATAATCCATACAGTGCGAAGATTAATTCATATACTTTTTACAAAGATATTCAACATAGTGTTTACCCGCCCTGTAGGTTTTGCTAACCACATATTTTCCATATACAATTTTACTCGTAGTAACTTCTAACCGATATTGTTAGCGTTTTTTTAATCCAGTGGGTGGTCCATGCCATCACAAGCTACAAATTGCCTCTGCACTAGTCGATAGGACCAATTATTGCGTAAACTCTTCCCTGACTATCAGTAGGCTCTATGGCATTGTAATAAAGTATAACAATGGTCACTTACATGTCGATGTGAATTCCTATAGGTTGCACGAGCTTTTGTGAAATCGCTGTGAGTTAGATCCATTTTATACACGACCCCAATATATTGATTTAAACTTTCACGATTATCACTCATATTTTAAAGACAAATGGATCTTAATCGCGTAAACTTACGTTTAGTTAACCACGCGACCACGGGTGTAACGTCATGCCCGAAACGTCAGGATATAATTAAACGTAAGTTTACGCGATTAAGATTTTTTTTCATTTGAAATAGGCTTGCTCACGGCCACAGACTAGCCAAGGGCAGAGACGTGGCCTACGATGGAGTGAGTTTGCCCAGATCCGTTCGTCTTTAAAATACGATCCCAATACTATTTATACCCAAAAAACATTAGGCTGGGATTAAACTTACAGGCCTAGCCAAGACACCATTTTGCAAATCGTATACGATAAGCGATAAGCCACGTGACCATAATAATGTATGGAAATGGTCACGTGACTACTTCGTGACTATTCGTTCGCATCTCTCGTTCTCATTTATTACTTATCGCTTATCGTATACGATTGCAGAATGGCTAGGACTGCGGTGTGTACCATGAGTTGAAAAGTAAAGAATATGTTAGTTTTTACTCGATACGTAGTCGTAAAGCATTCTATCGCGCTCGCACTTACATATTGGAGCGAGCGCGATGGTCTGCGTTACGTATCGAGGAAAACCTAAAGTTACCGATGGATACTTGCAAGATTGTGGTACGGCACAAAAACGGTATTCACTAACATAGAACAGCTCGTCGTCGAACTGTAGGCGGTAACTCTCGACGCAGTGTAGTTCCAGCTCACGCCGCATTCGTCGCCGAGCGCTAGTGTCGTTTAAAGTGCATTAGTGAATACCATTTTTAGGCTCGACGCTGCCGCAGCGCTGACACAGCGCTGTTAGCAAGGCAGTTTCCTTAGTGAATAACACTGCTGTAAGTTATTACGTAAGAGGTAGGAACGGAGCTATACTAAGGATCGAGAAGTGAATATCACTATATCATGCCATAATATAGCTCCATCCCTACAACTTACGTAGGGTACCTACTTACGCTTTTTTTTGACAAGGTATTTGTTACTTAGTGAGTTTTGCTTGTCAGCCGACATTATTTAACTAGTTTCACAAGTCCAGAATTTTGTCGGACCGTAATCTTGCTAGATAAAGATCCACTTCCTAGTTTGCGGTTGTGATGCTTTTTTTTATAGTAAGTCAAATGACAATTCAATACAGTGTTGCCAGATTATTAAATTTTTGACACTGAATACAACAACGAAGTGACTATTTTGAAGGGTCGTGGCTCAATGCGAAAGTATTCAAAGTAACATTTACTGGTTTTTAATAAAAGTTACCTCAGAACAAGACGGCGAGGAAGACTTAAATTAAACATTATTCATTTATTTGTCAGCCTCCGTAGCCTAGTTGGTAGTGGCCCTGCTTACGAAGCTGGAGGTACCGGATTCGAATCCCGGCGAGGGCATTATTTGTGTATTTATTTATCACAAATATTTGTTCCTTGGTCATGGCTGTATGTGTATTTAAGTATCTCTATTATATATGTCGTCGCCTGGTACCCACATCACAAGCTTTAATTGAGCTTACCGTGGGACTAGGTTGATTTGTGTAAGATGTCCCAAGATATTTATTTATTATTTCTTTAAGTTAAAAATATGAAAATTGAATTCCGCTTTTTTCTTTGAAATTC
>JALPQI010018074.1:0-27255 GCA_025490895.1 Thaumatotibia leucotreta
AACAAACGAAACTTTCCTTGACCTTTTCCTCTGCAGAATGGTAAGTTCTTTGTTTGAAATTTTACTCATTTCGATTTTATTTTCGGAATATTTTGTTATGTTTTTATTTGTGAAATGATTGTCTTTATGAAAACAGTTGAATCCAATAGTTTTAATTATTTAGATTAGCAACATCTTTAAATAGATCTAATAAATTTTACAATACCTGTATGGGATACAGTTTTAAGATCTTTTTCTCTTAAATGAATATAAATAGGTAAAAACAATGGTCTTCTGCAAGATGTTTGATTACACTATAACCTAGTAGGGACAGGTCTCACAATTAAGTTATTATTGGCTGGTGGTTCCTATGCTTTTATGAAATCACTAGTTTTTAGAAAATTTAGAGTAAAGGGAAAACCACAGGTTGATTCCCAATTGGACATAGTTTATGGAAAAGGATCCAGTCTATAAGAATCTGTCAATTCAATTTAAATCTTATGTCAAAAGGAAAAGTAATTTATTTCAGTGACTAATTTAAGAGTTTTTATCCTTTTCGTTAAACTACGTCCAATTATAGTATTCATATCAGAGGCCTATGTAGGCTAGTCAGTTTGTATCCTGTTTATGAAGCTGGAAGTCTCGGGTTCAGTTCCAGTGAGGGCATTTCTTTTTGTTAATACCATAAATCTTTCTTTCTCAGTCATTGTTTTATATAAATTTAAGAATAAATAAATGCTTTTGTTTTAGACAATATGTATCTTTCTGTTTATGCTTTATTATCAAGTACTTACTTATACCCAGCAGAATTAGGATTGAATTGATGAACACAACTTATTTCAAACATCTTTATGATTGTGATAAATCTACTGACACTGACATGACAATTAAAATGTCAGTGTAACATTGTTAAGGAGCATTGTTTTGATATGCCTTTTTTACTAAGTAAATACTTTTTACTAGATTTTTCAGATTACCTTGAACTATGATTATTTTTTAGTGTTGCCTCTTCTTTCACACTAGAAAATTCGCAAAATATTCATTCCTGTTTGCTGTATGCCCTTAGTTCTTTTATTGTGTCAGTAGCACATAATATCAGCATACTCCTGTCACTATCAGCAGCATTGACATCACTCCATATTAAAATGTATGGCCATGAAAAATTGCACAGTACTAAAAAAGTGTCATCAAGCGATAAAAAAATAAAACTATTTATATCATAAGGTTTTAAATCATAAACTTAGTTATTGGTACGAATCTAAGAAGTAAAGAACTAATGATTGGTAAGATCGCATTCTTCACACGCTTGCATCTCTTATAATATACAGGGTGGCAAAAACACATTATGCACTGAACGCACATATGCGTTGGTGGCACTGAATGCGTAACAATCCCGTAGTATCTAAAACTTATACCATTGTAAAAAGATTCATTAACAGTGATAGAACTGAAGGTGCAAATTCGGAAAATTATAATAAAACTTTTAGATATAACAGCAAATACACTTGTAATCAAGATAAATATGTGATTGGCCGATATGCTTTGAGTATTTAGAGTCAAAATACTCAAAGGCTGATATGTGTGACATTTTTGTATTATACATGCCTGATAGGATAGCATTTATATAAGATTTTATTAAATGGGTCACAATTATTTTGGTTATCTTATTTTGTGCTCCTAAAAATGTGACGAAGTGGTGATTTTTGTATGAGATGATGTTTTGTTTTGAATTTCTGACGTAGGGATTATAATGTAATGTGAAAAAGAAATACAAGTGCACCGGATTTTTTTTTATACCTACTGAGTCGTATCAGCAACTAAAAGCGTGACAGAGTGCGAGTGGTATGAAACAAGACAATGAAAGTGATTTTGACTTTTTCTGATCACTCAATTTTTATGAATCACCTAGTGTTGATGATAATACAAAAGTCTCCAGATATATCGAATTGGCCATGGTACTCACAAATATCTAAACATGCACTCCAACAATATAACTTTTCATCACACTTGCTGTCTAAGCGCGCCATTGCTTGCATGCGTAGCGGGAGTAATAGAAAAGTGAAATTCCCTAGGGAGTACCTAATAGAAATGTCAGTACGTGATTAAATAATATGTTTCATCACACTTGCTGTCTAAGCGCGCCATTGCTTGCGTGCATAGTGGGAGTAATAGAAAAATGAAATTCCCTAGGGAGTAATAGAAATGTCAGTACGTCATTTAATAATATTATGTCTTAAAACTTATTTTTTTGTCGGCAAGTGTGATGAAAAACATTGTATGCATCACAGTCGGTAAGCAGAATACTAACTAACTAGAGTCATAATAGCCCTCCGCCTATGGCGTCGGGCTTCTAACACTCTCGTTAGTAATTCCGTACTTACCTCCCTTGATGCACAATGTACTATTACGCACCCTGGCTGCTCCAATATAACTTTACTCACGGACATAAAAATAATTCCTGACAAAGGGTTGTATAACAAAAACATATTATCTGATCATTTGGCTTCATTCTTTGAAATGAAATGCATTGTATTCAAACTGAATCATTGGTTAGATTTTTCGAAATGGAAATTGGAAGATTGAAATCATTCTTATTGTTAGATCCTTTTACAATACAACCATGACTGAGGAATAATAGTAAGGTCATTGTGTATTAAGGGCGGTAAATGAAAATTTGTAAACAAGTGTGAAAGTAACGCCTAAGCCGAAGGCGCGAGCTTTACTTCTCTCGAGTTCATAATTTTTGTACTATCCGTGGAACACACAATTTTTTTCATCACATCTGTGAGGGAAATTTCTAGAAACTAAACTCGAACACGTGACAAAGCACCAGGTTAGTTATGCTGCCCTAGTACTTCAATTATATCATTTTCTCAAACATGCAATGAAATGTCTTTACGTTCCTTAAAATAGACTCGGAAGTATCTTTTAGGGCGCAGTAACTCACTGGGAAGGAAATGGAATTTCATAACACTTTTTAGGCCTAGGCCTGCAAAGTAACTTTTTTTATTTCGACAGCATTGTCATTATTACTTTTTTTGTATTTCTTTGTATGTTTGAGAAAAGCACTGTACATGCCTCGGCGTGAAAACGGATTCCCGGTCTCGTTACCAACTTGGCCAGAAATTCTAATTTTCCCGGCGCACTTACCGAAAAATGTTATGAAAAGTTTGTGAAAAATACAGGAAGAAATGCCCTCGAATGCTATAAACTGAGCTGATGCCTTCAAATGTTACATGTTGACTGACGGAGCTTATCAACCCTCGTTTCTTATAAGGTCAACTCGGAGGATTCTCATATTAACGTCTGTAACGCTTATGTTGTACCTCTGAATTTGCAGCTATCCAATCTATCCTTGAGACAGGCCAAGCCTAAACATTTGCTATTATTAAAGAAATTACTGCAAAACCCCTTCCTTTGTCCCTTTGTTCATACCTTTATCATTATATCAATTATATGTTATCAGCCTCTCTCAGTCCACTGCTGGACCTACGTCCACACCTTTCCTACTAACTATGCATATCGACGCTTTTAAATGCCCAGAATCGCCAGGTTGGCGATCGCAGTAGCGTGTCCACTAGACCACTATGATACTGCTGCTGCCGATCATCAATCTTCTATAAACGAATAACCCATTCATTGACATTTCAATTCCTTAGTTGACTATATACGACGCCCACGGGAAGATTTGGGGTGATAACAAATGTATTCTTACTGCCGTCACCACGCAGCGTCATCATTATGGTATCACTTTATTTATTTAAATTTTCTTTTGTTTCAGATGACCATGTACATATAATGGGATAGCTATAAGAACCTCCTGGCAAAATACCATATAATGAATATAGAATGAAGATGACTTCCTCACAAGGGATCAATTTACTAATAGCACTATATACACACACAGCCCCGACCAGTCAATTCTTTTTGACTGTAAAATGAAGAAACGTTTCTAAATTCGAAAAAAATCATATCAAGTATTCCAAATTTGAATTTGTACTTACAATGGTTACTTAGTTGATGATATTGGGATCATTGGAGTAGTAGCTCGTTAGGGCTGGTCGATAGGGCCAAGTGCCCCCTTTGAGCGACGCAGGAGTTATGAAGAAGCAAAATGTTCGGACCCTATCATTGATCGTGTGTACCTTCACGTATTTGCTAGTTGGTGCGGCGGTTTTTGACGCGCTTGAATCTACTACGGAGAGGAACAGATTTGAAGTTTTACAAGGTGAGTTCAATTGAATTGTGTTAGATGATTTTTTTATTTGCAATTACCGTAATCATCATCTCGATTGCTGAACACAGCCTCTTCCTTTATCTCTGCGTACGCTTTAGGTGGTAAATACCCATAACACCATGTCTACTAAAATGATGCTGCTGCCCACCAGTAAACTTCAATAAATGAATGGTTAGCGAGACTGAAATCTCTTAGTCGACTCTTACGACACCCACCGGAAAATTCTTTGAGATATACAATTAAATTAAACTTACCTAAATTGCATCTAAAACGGCCCTTGCTGCGTTATACCTTACTGAACCGTTACTAATACTTACCGAACCGTTGTACCTTAACTCTACTCGCTATATACTTACCTCCACATTCATAAACGTTTGTTAACTTAACAAGCCGCTAATAATTGTTTGTCCCTTTTGCTCTTATGGACACATTATTAAGACCGAAAGGGACAAACAATTATTAGCGGCTTGTTAAGTTAGCAGACGTTTATGAATAAGGGGGTTATATTGCAAATCGCAACGTCGATACGAGAAAATCTTCTCTTTCGAGTGAGCTGAATAATTTGCACTTGCTGTGCCCCATGATCCATTTCTTCTATAAAACGAAAAAATCGTACTTCCTGCCAAGACCCTTATATTTAGTACCTTGTTTAAGTATATTACGTTTACAATATCTAATATAAACAACTATCAGGGTAACACCAAAAATCCATCAGTGTCCTAGCTCCTAAATAACTCTATTGCATTTACCTTTCACAGTTACTAATCTAATTACTACTCTTAAAGATTTTTATTGAGAAATAAACGAAAATCGAATTAATCCTTTGAACGCCAAGACCCATGAAAGGTTTCGTGATTTATCATGTCCTCTGTCTATTTAAATATTTTACTGACATTTTATTCTAGTCTTGGATTAATAAAGTACCTAACTGTCATGCTTTTTGGAAAGATTTAGGTAGAAAGGCATCAGGTCATATACATTGAAGCAAACAAGATGGTATTAACATCGTAAATCGAAACACAATAGTCTCAGGTTGAAGTTATCCTTAAATCACCAAATTTAAAATGCCCCTGCCGAGGTTTTCCCGTTGGACTACAGTATGGGGTTCTTCAAAAGAGGAGTGTACAAGTTCTTATTGGGTCGGCAACGCGCATGTGACACCCCTGGGGTTGCAAGCGCCCATAGGCTACGGTGACTGCTTTCCATCAGGCGGGCCGTATGCTTATTTGCCACCGACGTGGTATAAAAAAAAAAAAAAAATACACTCGCGGTCAGTGAATACGGGTCAGGTGGATTTTTTCATAGAAAATACTAGAAACATGCTGATTACAAATATTTATAATACAAGTGGAACCGTTTTTAACATCAAATTGTTTTGGAATTTCCCTGAAGTTTTCACCCGATCCGAAAAACACTAAACTTTATCGTCAGATGACTCCGTAGATATAAAAATAGCAACTCATGATTAAAAAGCTCGTATTATTACCATACTTTTTACGTGGTTTTCTTAAACGGTCTACATTTTTATCTACTTATACAAACCGACCTAATGACAAATTAAAAGTTTTTTTTTTATTTATTTATAAATATAGGTAAATTCCAATACAACCTGATTTAAAAATAGATTTTACCTACACTATAAATATTTTGAAAAAATATTTGAAATCTCCATGTTTGCATTATTTTCTATGAAAAAAAACCACCTGACCCGTATTCATTGACCGACTGTGTATTAAAACCGATTTCTCCAATTTCCAATCATCAGAAATCACAAAAAAAACATTAAAATCGGTTCACTAATCGGCTGTCTAATTGAGAACCTCCTCCTTTTTAAAAGTCGTTTAAAAAACATCAGTTTTATTGTATCCATATAAATACACCTAAAACTAAAAACTTTTATTTGCCTTTTATAAACACGTGCTCGAAATATCAGATAATTGCCGCTCTTCAATACACGCGAAAATTGGGCTGTTTTTTAACGCCCAACGTCCATTCGCTTTTACACCTCCATTCAGTGGCGCGAAATTGAATAAAAGTCTGTTGCACTGGAAATTTTACTGACACGGGAATAATGCATTTGGGTTATTCAACGTGTCGTGTATTTTTACACGGAAAAGTTTCGTCGTGTTTTCAGTATTTTTCACGAATTTGCTATCTTGGATTTATAGAATACTTATTGGTAATATTAATACAATATTAACGCTGGTCTGACCGATCTTACATTCTCAGAGATCTTGAGAAAGAAAATGTATTATGTAGATAAAAAATAACACAAAACAAAAATATTAAAACATTAGATGTTATATACCAAATACACAATACCGAGTTTACCAAAGTTTTATAATTTGGACAGTGTCACTACTTAAATATTAATTAAATGAAAACTACGTATGTACAACTAAGGATTGTCAAAAAAAAACTCATCGCTTCGGCGTGGTGCCCCCAGTGGCCTATATATTTGTGGTATAGGCGCCAGGCATATTGTTGAAGTCTTTTAAAAAAATGACGCTCCCGAAAGATTTTTTTCTAAAGGCAAATCGGAGATCTCCAGAAATAAAACCAATGAATTAATGTGTATATCCGTTACATATTCAATATAAAGATGCCTTTTTTTAATTTCAAAATTTACCTTTTAACACTAATAATAATTAAGAATCACAGGCTTGCGTGGGGCTATAGATAGATCAGTAGAATTCTTAAAAACTGTTAATCTCTAAACTACCTACAGTACACAAAAGCCATTCGTCATTAAACGATAGTTCAACCCATCGTTATTGTTCCAGCAATCGAAGGCATGATAATCCGGAAGTACAACATAACGGAAGAGGACTTCCGTGTCATGGAGACCGTTGTTCTCAAGTCGGAGCCGCACAAGGCTGGGCAACAGTGGAAGTTCACTGGCGCCTTCTACTACGCTACCACCGTGCTTACTACCATTGGTGAGTTTGTTCATCTTCAACAACACTGCAACTAAGTTCGAAAGGACTATGTGTCAAAATGGACCAAACACCAACAGAGCTGGGAGTAGTGTGATTGAAAAGGTATGCTTATGTACTTTATTTCATTCTATAGGTGCAAAGTTGAATTCCATTGGATAATTTTATATGAGTGAGGCGTATCGCGGGCACTCTCTAAGTAAATCACCGTCGACCAGACATCATTCATCATAGTATTTACTCTGACTAAAATACAAATATCTCCGTTTTGCAATGGAATTGAACATAGTGCCCATATAATGAAATTAAATATATTAAAATACATATTTAATGACACCGCTTATAGCTCTGTTGGTTTTTGGTCCACTTTCCATACAAATCTGCCCATAGTCCTTTCATTGATATTCGTTTTTAATTTATTTTAAGGTCTTTGGTATAAGAACATTTCTCCGAGCGTTTCAACCGCCGTGACTTCGGTGGCAGCCTTATCATACGAATCCCATGAGAGATGCAAGAACTTTTGGATATCTTGGTAGACGTAGTTGAGGACTACCAATATATCCAAAAAAAATGAGATACCCACGGAAATCGGGTAACAATGTTGCCACCGAAGTCACGGCGGTTGTAACGGTCGGAGAAATGCCCATAAAATACATAGTACCTTTATTGTTATTACTTAAACGAGATATGACTTTGACTATTTCTCCAAGACTAGGTGATGTTCATAAAAAGGGCTAATAAACTCTAAGCACATTGAGGTCTATTTCACCAATAAGAGAGTAGGAGCAGGGATCGGAACCGGTTTTTTAGAAAAACCTTGATATAGGTCAATATTTTAAAATGTTTTACGCTCTTTATGTAGTATTCAATGTTTTATGGAATCATTAACATCATATTTTTCAATTACTCCATTATCAAAAAATAAATAAACCGAAGAACGAAAAAGAACGGAATTCGAACCGTTCTTTTGTATGGAGAAAAAACCGGTATCCGATCTCTGAGTAGGAGCCACTTGAAACTAATCAATTGATCTCGTATTAATTTACCACTAAAGGTAGTACTAACTTTACTAATATCTGCTTTGGCCAAGATCTAAATATGTGTGATGTTTCGTGAATCGTGAGAGTACCTACTTCATTGTCGGTCGGTAGATAAAGCTTGGCTACTAATTTAATCTGATTGGATCCGCAATTTTCATTGCTATCAACTACTAACCCAACTAACCCTCACTAACAAGGCTACGGGCACTCGACGCCCGCGACGGTCGGCGGCAAGCTGTTCACTATGTTCTACGCGATCGTGGGCATCCCTCTGGGCCTCATCATGTTCCAGAGCATCGGTGAACGGGTTAACAGGCTTAGCAGGTAATTACACTTTTAACCCTTAGGTGCATATGGCATCACATATTTTATTTCTAAAATGACTTATTTAAACAATCAATGTCAATTTGAACTCTGTTGCTCAGTTTGACAGTCTCAATTGATTACATATTCGTGTATATGTGACATTTCGGTCGTATCGTTTTGATACTCTATGCACCGAGTTAAAGAACGATTTTTTTTTTGACGCAGTTAAGGCATTCGATACTGTTTTCAATGAATTATAAGGAGGTGTTCCGCAAGGAAGTGTTTTAAGGCCAACACTGTATCTCAATAACTATTGTGGTTTGGTGGATTTGTTTTTCAAAGCCTTAACTTTTACACGAACCTATCTATACGATAGTCGACATCGTTATAATAGTGATGATGACTGTAGTAAAATAAATTAGTTAACATTATGCACGACGTAATACACGAAGAAATTATTACTAAAATGTAGATTGTAGTATTTTTGTACAGAACTTCTATTTAATAAATTGAAAAGAACTTAAAAGAGTAGGTCACTTGGCAGTACTCTAACGTGACGTCACTGAGTATTTCATATAAAATTCCATAGTGGTGATCGTTTTGACAGTTCGAAAAAAGATGCTGATTTGACTTGCCAGTCATCATGTCTATTAGAAGAGAACTCCTGCTCTGTCTTCACATTCGATTGCCATGTGTCTTGTGGTCCCTCTCAACCTTTACTGAAACCCCTAAAAAGTTATTAAATCTACTTTTCTTTCCAGTGTAATAATAAAGTCCCTGAAACACGCGATGAACTGCAAGGCTACCAGCGCCTCGGAAGTGGATCTCATTTGTGTGGTGACGACGTTATCGTCGCTCACAATCGCTGGTGGTGCCGCAGCCTTCTCCAAGTTTGAGGGTTGGAGCTACTTCGACAGCGTTTATTATTGCTTCATAACGCTTACTACTATCGGTAAGTACTATGGTTTAAATTAGTTTATTCAGTAGATAAACAAAATACTTGCATAAAAAAAACTATAAATAACACTAAATTAAAATTACATAACCTAAAATAGTCTAAAAAATGAGGCCTCTTGGCATGGTGCCGAGAATACTGGCATCATTTCCCCACTGCATTGCAATACTAATTCTTTGCGCGAGGAAACTGCCAGCTCTTCGGTCACCGGTGGTGTCGACCAGCTTTTTGGCGAGTTCTTTGTGAAGCTGAATAGCATTGGGGATGACTCGGGATCAAGACCCCTGTACTTACGGGTTTTTAGCTTTTCGGCCGCTTTAGCCGCCACACCTATCTGAATACTGGTTCTGGAGAAGTGGGAAGGGTCATTAACATGAACTAAATTGTCATTTAGTTCATGTTAATTACCCTTGTCTCGGGCTTCGGACACAAAATAATGCTACTATCCCAGTATTTCCATATTTTGCATCACTTAATGCTCCAGTTATCTAATCCGCGGCTCATGTGCATTGCATTGGGGTTTAATTTCGCCTTCTCTTCTCATGTCCTTATTTATATACGTTTTCTAACTTAACAAGCCGCTAAGTATTGTTTGTTCCTTTCGGTTTTTTAGAGATATTGATAAGACCGAAGGTACTATACTTAGCGGCTTCCTAACTTAGCAGAAGTTTATGAATAAGGATTCAAATCCTTTTAAGGATTCAAAGCCGCTAAGTCTTGTTTGTCCCTTTCGGTCTTACCAATATATCTATAAGAGCGAAAGGTTAAAGTAAAGGGTTAAGGTTTAAAAGCCTCAGGTGATGTCTGATGAAATATGTTTTCAATATAAGCTAATTGCAAAAAGAACTATTACCATACAGAATCACTTACTTCTGCCGATGTATAATTATTTCTCCCCACAGGTTTCGGCGACATGGTAGCCTTACAAAAAGACAACGCGCTGAACCGAAAGCCATCTTACGTGATGTTCGCGCTAATCTTCATCCTATTCGGGCTGGCGATCGTCGCTGCCTGTCTCAATCTGTTGGTGCTGCGATTTGTCACCATGAATACTGAGGATGAGAAGAGAGACCAGGCGCAGGCTGAACAGGTGAGAATAACACTGAAAATGTCAGATAGAACCCTGTTTTCGCGAGGCAACGAAGTGTTTAACATTACTGGCAAAATTTGGTTTATTAAAAAATTATAAACAAAAATCATTGTATGAAAAATAGACTTCTCACGAAATTCTCCATACAAAACGCCAATTTCATACTTTCAAAATGGGCGCTCTTTAGATGCGGATGAATGTATAATGAAACAACCAAAATCACTAATAAAGGTGATATCAGACGGTTCACTTGAATGAATATTCACTGGAGTGATTGCTACTACTTTATTTTCATTCCATGTTCACATAGCTTAGCTAAAACGACATAGAATTGAACATTCACTACTCTTTTCTCTTAAAATGGCGTTGAATGAAGTCGTGTCACTTGGGATAAGTTTAATTTGGCCGAATCCGAGTGAACGTTTTTTCTGTGTTTAGACTGCTCATTTTTCGTTCATTCGGAGTGAAAGTCAATGATGCCGAATTAATCGATCCAACATTATTGGATCGGTTCTCTAATGAATTCATTCCGCACTTGTTTCATTGCGTGTTCAAAAGTAATTTCGAGTGAAAAATACCGAATTAAAGATAAAAATGAACCGTCTGATATCTATTTAAAGCAGTTTAAGCCAATAGCATCCTATTACTGCAAATACCAGCTATCTGCACAAAACAGGTATTTACAGAATCAATTTTATTCGCATGATAATAAAATTCATTAGCGAATAACACAATTCGCGGATTTGACTGGTATTTGCACTGATAGGACGATTAAAACAAATCCCCAATCCTTACATACCAGTCGCATTAAAATGTCGTTACAGGTGTAGTGAGAAATTACTTGCCTTCGGAAACGTTCGTAAACACATGCTGTTTCAGGCAGTGTCACCGAGTCTGACTGAAGTAGCATGACAGCTATTACTGTCAGTCTCAGTGAGATAGACTGAAACAGCATGACGTTGACGAACGTTTCCGAAGGCAAGTCATCTCTCACTACATCTGTACCAGTCGCATTAAAATGTCGTTAGCGTGTTTCGTGCACGGTACAGCGCCATCTAGCGACAAAGTGATTAATATCACAATTTCGTCAACAGGCGCAGCAAGTAGCAGTCCGGCTAGAGGGTGACGTCATCACCGCCGACGGTGCCGTGCTGCGCGGCGTCGCGCGCGGCACTCGCCTGCCCGCCTCGGGACAAGGTACTCGCTACCGTACGTACACTACACTACAGTGTGCATGAGACACTTGTCAAGTAGCAGTCCGGCTAGAGGGTGACGTCATCACCGCCGACTGCCCGCCTCGGGACAAGGTACTCGCTACCGTACGTACACTACACTACAGTGTGTGGCCCTGAGCATGAGACACTTGTCAAGTAGCAGTGAGCTACGGCTAGAGGGTGACGTCACAAGTCAAGCATGAAATACTTGTTTATGTTATTACTGTAATGAAAATACAGGATCATATTGATGATGAACTTTTACTATGGGACTGACATCCGATTCGAGAATAAAATCAAATGTTCCATACGTTACCGCATACTAATATCTAATATCTCATGGTTTGTATGAAACATCAGATTTTTTTTCTCGAACCAGATCTTTGTCATATAGCTAGCAAAAGCTCATCAATTATGATCTCAAAATTAACACCCTAAAGTTTGGCCGGTTAATAAAAAAACATTGTGTATAATGTTGTTTTATGAAACGAGCCAATGTCGAGTTTAATTTAATTTCACGATCACTTTAGGCAATTTCAGAAGGGTAGTTAAAATGTAATATTACGTAAAATAGTTTTAGATCCTACTACTAAACATTAATCACTATTTATCCGCAGACCACGAACCCTGTAAAGTGTTCGAAACGTCGGAATGAAGTTAAAATTAGTTAATATACGCGAGTTTATCCGTTTTCATAGTTTTATTTCATGAGTAATCCTCGCGGTAACCGAAGAAAATATTACACTATTTATCTGCTAAAAAAACCCCCAGGGAGCTTATTTTACCTCACTGGCATCGGGAATATACTTATTTTTCGGCCTACCTCTATATATCAATACCTCATCAGACAGATCCCAACACTTGGCCGTGTCATATACAACACGTCATTATTATTGCAGAAAGTAATGCAACAAATGATCATCCGTTAATTACATCACACCTTAATAAGGGGGAGTGAGGGGCTCCACAAAATATGACATATCGTGACAGGGGGGAGGGAGGAGTTCCATGTTTGTGACCACACAATCCTCACATACATGAACATGAAAGAGTGGATCCAAAATCCTTGGACGGAGGAAGAATAAGTTTTTAGTATTTTTTTATTATTGTTGATTTTCTCTTCGTTAATTTTATAAATCATTTTAAGCAATCCTAATAAAATAGTACATTACGACACAATTGAGAAAACACGAAAGTTTTCATGACGTTTTTGCACGTGTCTCGTACGACCACAGAGCACGGACCTCTTTAGTGTGTAACCTTAGAGATAGAGGCGGCCTTGGCTGTCATTTTCATAGAAATCGACCGTGTCAGGTAATTTTGACATGTTAATGTAAATAGTGTTGTGGTATGGCTCGATATTTTTATCGATAGATTAAAACCAACAGTTATTTGACTAAAAATGTTACATGAAAAAAGCTATTCAAACATTCTTATTTTTAAAATCTCACTAAAATTATGTCGTTATGAATGATATAAAAACAGTAAAATTTATACATTTATTTGAATTTATATTTACAATAAGTACCTACTTACATTAAGTTGTTAGCTTTAAGGTTGAAGTTAAACAACAAGTGTTAAGGGTAAGGCTAGACAGAGGTTAAACAACAGTTGTGTTGTGTTGTTTAACCTCTGTCTAGTTATATATGTTACCTTTGCATTGGTTTGTTTGTTCAAGGTGTGCAAACTATATCTACTTATATTACGTTATAAAACTCAAAAAGAAAATTGTAACTATAAATGGGAACTAACATTAAACGATCAACTGTAAGGAGTTTAGATGGTTAGGTAATTTAGGTATTATATATGAGGACAGATTAACTAGATGTATAAATGTATAAAGATATTTTTAAATTCGTAAATTGTACCGTTTTACGTTTTCTTGAAAGATTATCAGATGGGTTACTTGGGACAAGAAACACCTGGAAATTACATACTTAAATTAAAATGTATTAACAGATAACATCAGAAATCCTTTAAAAGGTACTTTACTTTTAAAACATAATAAAATTATTTAGCAAAGCTAACTTACCTTGTCAAACGCAGGATGGAGTTTTAAAGTTGGACAGGCATTGGATGACAATATAGATCTCGGATTTGTTTTTACAAAACAGTCATTTTGGAAGTGATCCGAACAAATTGTGTCGTGTTTTTGCGGAAACCAGTTCAACTTTCCAGTCGCCGTTATCCAGCGTTCTCTGACACATGGTTCTATAGGAAATCTAAAAATTAAGTCAGAATTTCTTAAACTTTATGTTTTTGTATAGTTGCTTCATTGTCTGCACTCTAGATAAATATTATACTATTGCTAAATATAAATAAATAAATAAATGTTTGGGGGACAGTCTCATACAAATCAACCTAGCCCCGAACTAAGCAAAGCTTGTACTATGGGTGCTAGGCGACGATATATATATGTACTTAAATAGAGAAATACACATAATTATACTTACTTTTACATAGGAAACGTCCGTAACTCGGGAACAAATTTTGAATTTCTACTAACACCGTATAGTTGTAAGAGTTTACATAGACTATCGATAACAAATTCAGCGTCGTATCTCTTCACTATGTCTCTCGCCCATACTAATTTTATATTTAATTTAATATAACTTTTTTACTTGCCTGTGATAGGAAACGTTTGAATTTTGTTTATTAACGTACGTAGACTGGTTCCTGCACCAGATTATAGAGCAATGTGGCATTTTTGGTATATTTTTATAGTTTATATACCCATGACGTCCCGAGAGGTACTGACAGCACATATGCGTAAAACGCATATGCGCGGCACGGGTTTTGTCTGTCACGCCGTCTCTCTATAGGCGCCCTAAGAGTTCCAACCTCCTTGCGTACGACGTTTTTTAGTACAGATGGCCCTCCGAAGTTGTGAACCTGACGTAAAATGAAATGACACACTTCTCGCACTAGAGCCTAAAAAAAGACACCATCTGTACTAAAAAGTCAGTTTCTAAGTAATGTTGTAATTTTTACCTTCCTAAACTAAACCACTAATTGGAGTTCGAGGCCAAAGAATCTACGAAAATATTGCCACAACAATGAAATGTTCTTACAATAGTAAATCCTTATTTTCTAAAAACAGACGTTGAGATATCTTATTTATTGGTAATTTTAATTCTTTTATTTATATAAACAATATTATTTACTTATTTTCACGTAAATATAAGATATTTTAATAAAAACTTAATTATCCGCAATTATTAGTAGCAAAGTTGGTATTGCGCTGGTATCACCTCAGGTGTTAGTAACATTTGGTACAGCAATTTAACTACACATAAAAATTAAAACCCTATTTCTGCATATGTTTAGAAAATTGCAGAATAATACATTGTAGCGTGCTTGTATGTTCACATTTCGTATTCGTAAAATTCCTTTGCCCTACAAATTTCTTTGGCAGTGCTATAGTTCTCCATTTAAATTATCATACAGATCTAACGTTTTGTTTTCTTCCGTAGGTTGTTAACAAGGTGACCCACTTGGTTCAGCCATGTTTAGTTTCGCTATACACCCCATCATCAAAAATTTAATTCCAAATGAAATATACTGGGTGAAATGTTATAAAACACAATGATACAAAATCATATTTTCTGGATCTACTCATGATTACAGCCAAGTTTTACTATGGGACCAGCTTTGAAAAAGTCACCACAAAATCTACATCTCCATACATATTGTGAAACCAGCTGTCGCTAGTTACAATCGAGTTGTCATTAATATGTATGTACAAAAAATAATAAACATTGATGGTTGGAATTGCAACGCTTTTGAATGTGTATAGGTAGGTAGTTATTATGTATAATTTAATGTGTAATTCAACTTCTTTTTAAAATAGGCTTTGAAACGTTGGCTGTTATCATTTTAAGTTCTTTACAAGAAAATTTTGTCAAATCAACGTTAGTTAAGAGAAAAGAAAAGTTTTTAGATATTTACATGTTTTTAAGAAAATCCTAGTTGTGATAGGCATATTAAACAAAAAGGCGTAGAAACATTGTAATTATAACAAAGGTATATAATGGTTTTATTAGGAATTATTTTAAATAAATTAATTAAATAACAAAAAGGTTTTCGAAACCTGAAAACTTTATTTGACAATGAAATAAGAGACTTTGACAAATTTGACAATAACGCATCTGTCGTAGTTTCGTTGGCCTCGAACTCCAATTAGTGGTATAACAATCGAAATGTGACGTCACACTAAGGCGGGAGGGTGTACTTAAATGTGACAAGGGGGGAGGGAGGGGTCAAAAAATCATGAAATTGTTGTGACGTAATCAATGGATGGTCCCCAATGCTGATTTTCAATATGTTTCAGGCGACACGTCGATGATGCCGCTATACGTGGACGACGAGTATCCGCCGAGCGTTTGTAGTTGTTCCTGCAACTGTTTCGGACCTAACAAGTGAGTTATCTCCTTATCTCTCTCTTATAGTAAGTACTATCGACAAAATTTTATCCTATAGCTTGTCATAGTAGTGTGGAGTGGCCGTGGATTTATAGGAGACAAGTGACAGAAACACAGTACAGTGGTGTAACAAGCATAATTATTGAGAACACTTACATAAACTCTTCTATTTTGGGTCTTAATACAGAGAACGTTTTTTCATCTAGTGTCTGACGTCTAATTCTCACCAACAAGTGTCAAACTGACAGTTGTCCAAGTAAAGGCGGCGACACACGGTCGCCACAGTAGCATTGAAAGTGAAATTACAGCAATTGAAGGGACCACGGAAAAAAAATGTCCAGTGCTTAAAAAAATCAGGGCAAATTCACACCTTATTCTGTTAAAGGTCAGGTGGTTTTTCCTTCTGTAATTTGAATTGACTAGACATGTTCTTTCCGTGGACCCTTCCATTGTCGTACAATTGGAATATGGTTTCCTGCCTGGTAGCCAGCTATGAAATGCGAATAGCATTCCCATCATTTTTTCCCATTTCGAAGTTGGTTACGAAACTTTGGCTACGAAAGGGAAACCTCCAGTTTCGTAGGCAGTCACTAACCAACTTGGGGCTTGTCCATTAATCACGTCATACTGTATAGGGGGAGGGGGGGTCATCGGACAAATCACGTGTAATTTTTTGTCACTGCTGCACAGGATCATTTTTTTAAAACAACCAGATGTCAAATCCTGAAAAGAAGTTTTAAAACAAAGCGGAAATTTACCTCGTAGTTGGCAAAAAAGTTTTTTCCCATCATGTGTGCTAAATAAGGTATGTAAATTGAAGTGTTATTAAAAGGATTACTTCAGTTGCAAAAAATTACACGTCATATTGGCTGGGGGGGGGGGGGGGGGTCCTGAAAATATCACCAAGTATCACCATGGGGGATGGGGGGTCTAAAATAGGCCAAAATTGTATGACGTGATTAATGGACAAGCCCTTGGCTACGGACGCTGACATAATTATAATTTCTTCTATTATTTTCCAGATCGATGCTCTACCGAGACCCGCTATCCCCTGTACCGCCGACCAACATGAAGCAAATCAAAACCAAAAGCTACCGGGAACTTGGCAACCTGCCGCGCTACATCGAGAAGTCTTCATCCAAGAACCGCTCCCAATCTCTCCGACTCAACTCTGCCTCCGGATACTTATACATGAACGCGAAGACCAACAGCTTCCAACTTGAACCAGACGACTTCAGCGAGATAGTTGCCAAGCGGAGAGAACAACTCCGGAAAGGCATGATGATGTATGAAATGAGCTGCAACAACAACGAACAGTATCTTCATCCATATAGGCACAGCGTCAGCACAAGAGTAGAAACCAGCCCGCATAGCTCCTCGCTATACTCCATGAACATGAGATCCGATAACAGAAGCAATGATCCGTTAGTCGATGATTATGATTCAGAAAAATCAAGCTATGCCCGGAAGAAGCTACTAAAGAACATAGCGAGAAACACTTCCAAACAGGAAAACTATTTCTACGATGATGCTGTACTTCACTTCGATGATGAATATGCTTTCGACGGTTCAATACTCTTTGCAAAGCGGAGAAAATCAGTAGATAGAAACTGGGATTTTGCCATGCCGAAGCAAGATCCGGACCAAATATCCAACGAAAGCTTCGGGTACTATCTACCCGATGATGATGATTTAGAGCAGTATTACGCGAATGACACTTTAACGTTCAACCTGCCACCCCATCGTGCCAGCATTTAGTGAAGTGTCGTGCCAAACAGTTGTGCCAAAGTGATAGGTTAGTGTTAGTTCCAAACTAAAAATGGGCCAATTAATACTACGGTTAAAGTAGACTTTTACAATTTTGCGGTAGAATTTGAACGTTATAGCTTTTACACATAGTGTGTAGTCGCGTTTTTTATTCATGTTCTATGGATACTGAGCTTTGCTTCCTGTAGATATGTACAGTGTTTCAACGGCTTCTTAGTGTGCGTGGACAGACTTCCGGCCTCTCCGACTGGCAAGTATTTACTATTTTTTATCAAGTCTCTTTAAAAGTAAGAAACTGTAAAGGCTGTGCCACACAGGATGCGTGAGCAGCACGTATACGTGCGTGTGTGCGTGGCGTGCGCGTTTTAGTATCGGATATGTCATAGTAGATCACACACCGATTGCATGACACGCGCACGTGCAAAACACGCAAGCGGTGTGCCATCTAAAGATCTTCGCACACTATATCAACTCCACACCCACTCGACTCAAGTCTAATCATTGAAATTTAAGCCCTGTGTCATAATTATGTTCAAGCTTTAATTTCTAAAAATGATATTAAAGTAGTGTACGACGAGTGGCCTACGCATCGTACACTAAAGGTCAACCCCGACTTGTTTGTCACGCAACGACCACACGTTGTCCACGCAACTTTGCGACTGACGTGTATCGAGCATCCATTTTCATTGCCCACTCGTTGACACCGCGTAGTCCACTAGTTACCATTGGGTGGATCAACTAGTTGACTACTCATCGTGAGTGTGAGTAGAGTTGCTGCCGCGTTGGCGTGGAGTTGTTATAGTGTGCGAAGACCTTAATATGACAATTACATACGTTGCACACGTATCTGGTGTGGCTTTGCAAACCGATCACGAAAACTCATTATTTTCGCTGTTTTACTCTATTGATACCGTATTAGACTTCAGTATAAACGAATATGTTTTTGCCGGCTGTCAAACGGTTAACACTAGCAACTCATAAACTGACCAGGCCCCTATACCACAAAATTTTACAAGCGTACAATTCTACAAACTTGTCAACTTTTTGTATGGGAATTTACACAATTTTGTAGAATTGTACGCTTGTAAAGTTTTGTGGTATAGGCCACAGCAGTAATCAGAACTATGTGCAGTGAAACTTTAACAAAATTTGTCACGTGGACTTAAAATGTAAACATGTAAAAAAACTAAGTGTAAACAAAGCACTGCCTTCACCGAAAACGAGTTAGCGATTGATGGAATCGCTTATAAAAACGAACTAAGGTATCACGTAGTAGTACACACCTACAAATCGCCATGTCTCTTTTTTACAGAGGAGCGATTATCTTTTGTTTCTTTATACAGGATTACTTGTTCACCGGTACTATACATTTTACCTTATCATTGGCATCGATAATAGATCACATTTATCGAATAAAATTAACACATTTTTTATTAATTTATCCTTCATGCAAATGTAACATAATGGGCGCACTAATTACAAGGCGTCAACGGTGCGGTATGACGAAGGCCCCGGGGAGGGGTGATCCAACCCGTAAGATCCATAAGTAGATGAGTAATACGTCCACATTTCTTGTTAGATTTGCGGATAAGTTCGAATATTAGTATTTTATTTTTTTGTTCCAAAGGGGCAGTAACAAAAAATGCTAGTACTTTGGACTATTATTACGTATGTTGATTTATTGTAATGCTGCAAAAGTAACCCTGTATAGCCGAGCTATCAATCGCTTACTCGCTTTTGGTGAAACTAGTGACTTATTTCGGAATCCGTTTTACGATATAATTAACTTTTGTTGAAGTTTTAGTACCTACTATAGTTCTGTTGATTACTCACAATTGTTTTAAAAATTATAGTAACTTGTTGTCTTCCTTAAAAAGCCAATATGAGTTCGGAAATATCTCCTATTTATTAAAATTAACAATACCAAAAAAAAGATGAAAATTATATCTAAATTGGTGCCAATCTATAACAAGTGCCAAAAGTTGCCATGTTATTTATAAATATTCAAATTTATTAATGGCCTAATGTCTAACAATTGGAACAAGTCATTTGATTACAATATCTATAATTCCATAATTTATTTATTGTTCTTTATGTTCTAAGTACCGTCTAGTCTTGTATCTTTGCCTAAGATACTTATCTTCGCTTAGTGTGAAAACTTGAAGTGTCCGCTTTATTTTTAAGGTCAGGACAGACCGGATGCGTGTTGTAGCGTATGTAAATGTCATATTAGATATCATACCGCTTGCGTAGCGTGCACGTGTGCGTGACGTGAACGCGGTGTGCCATTTACTATATCATTTCTGACGCTACAAGCCTTTAGGTCAGACTATCACATATCTACATGTTTTTCATACTTGCTATTTAGTATTTTTATGTGCCCCTACATTAATTAATGCCTGAATTTGACGGTACTAACAGAAGAAAATATGAACTAAAAAATTTAAACTGCAATCTAGTGACTTGATTCAATACAGACTAGAGCTTTTTGACTAAGTCTTTAATCTATGTAAATAAATATTAAGATATCATTTCACTATTGGCTGACACTGTTAAAAAACAAACCAAAATTGGAGAGGGCCGGCCCTAGCATGAATGTAATTAGCTTCATATCTAAAGCGAATAGCTTGATACGTCCCAATCCAAATTAATCCTATTGGTTCCCTCTCTAGATTAGTATTGAAGTTCTGTGTTGAAAGCGAAAAGGTTGTATGAAAACTGTACTACTTTTGAATTATTATGTAATTTATAGGAAACCTTGCCATAGAATTCCCTGACTCCCTTTAGATAGAGTTTTAAATATTTAAAATTATGTTACAGAGTAATTCAAAAGCATGTACAGTCTAATCCTCTTATACTTAAACGTATCCTAACTTGACAAGCCGCTAAGTATTGTTTATAGCAAAAGACAACTTAAACTCATAACGGGGGTGTTTACGGGACACTTTGGGGTCAAAACTCTTTTGGCCAAAATGGGTCTTTCTAACAGCATAGGGCCTTATCACACTTGCGATTTGAAAGCGAAGCGTACGCGCGGCGTGTTCGTCGCGTGCCCGTAACCGATTCACCGCGAGTGCGTCGCGATTTTGCCGCGATCTCGTAACGAATACGCTGCGCAGCCGTCAGTAAATCGCTCAGAGTGATCTGAGTCTTGGACAGACACTTATAAGATTTATTATTACATAATGGATTCCAACTCTTGACGCGACAAACTCGCTGCGCAGTCGCGGTGTATTCGTCACGCGGTCGCGGCGTAATCGTGACGCCATCGCGGCGAATTGGTTGTGGGCACGCGACGAACACGCCGCGCGTACGCTTCGCTTTCAAATCGCAAGTGTGATAAGGCCCATAGACTGTAGAACGTGTGGCGAAAGAGACAATGAAATACTTGATGTGCGAATGTCATGCCCTCACCCGACAAAGGATGAAAGAATTCGGAACAGGCTATCTGGAACCGAAGGTCTAAACGCTACCGCTAGGGTCCATCTTCAAATATATTGAGTTGATAGAACAATACCTGGGGTAGGCGACACAGGGGGCAATTACACAAAAGATCCCAATGGGTGTATCCGTAAGGGCCCCATCAATAAGATAAGATTAGTATTGTTTGTCCGTTTCGGTTTCATAGACATATTGATAAGATCCAAAGGGACAAACCATACTTAGCGGCTTGCTAATTTAGGAGACGATTATGAATAAGGGGGAAAGTGTTTACAAGAATGGGTTTTAATACAAAGAAGTAAAGTGCAAAATGTAAACATATCGAATCGGAATCGTGAACTCTTTTGATATCGATGTATACAGTGGCGTTCAGAATTGCAAAGACGATTTATGAATGAATTCATTCATAAACTGTCCATGCAATTTTGAACCCGACTGTACATTTACAAGATCTACCTTTATATTGATTTAAACTTACACGATTATCACTCGTATTTTAAAGACAAACGGGTCTTAATCGCGTAAACTTACGATTCATTTTATCCTGACTATTAAGACCCTTGCCGTTTTAGAAGTTTGCCTTTAAAATAATTATAAGATCTACCTTTATCTAAATAAGTCATTTAGCGTTCAATACTAGTCTAGAGAGGATTCTGCCAAATCAAGAGTTGTGAAAAAGACCACTTGTTAAGAGTATCGCACCAGGGAGTGCGAATGTTGTGGGTGACTTCCCCTTAAACGATGTCTAACCCCTTCATAAACATTTAGCAAGCCGCTAAGTATCTCTCTTTCGATCTTATCAGTGTGTCTATAAGAACGAAAGGGACAAACAATATTTAGCAGCTTGCTAAGTTACGACGTTTATGTATAAGGAGGTAATGTTCTACAGATGACACATAAGATATGATGTAAATAATGAAACGTGAATAAATTAATGATGTTCAACGATGTTTACTATGGCGCCAGAAAGAAATAAATATATTGGGATACACAAATCGACTTAGACCCACGGTTTTAGACCGCGTTTTGTGTGCCTTTATCTGTAATCAATTTTATCTTATTTCCCTTTTTAAGAGGATTCTATTCCACAGAAAATGGCCAAAATTTATCAAAATGTATGGAATAGTTTTTTGTGCTCACACAATAAATCTAACTAATCTACTTAACCTATCCTATATCTAAGATTGGCCCTTGTGGCATTGTACCGAGGATGCTGGCGGCATTTCCTCGCTGTATCGCAATACTGATGCGTTGTGCGAGGAAGTCGCCAGCTCTTCGGTCTTTAGTTACATCAACCAGACGTTTCGCGATCTCAGCAAACAATTTGCGTGTGCTGGGGCCCCAAGAACCTACAGTTTCTACGCCAAACGATACAAAATCGTACTCTTTGCCGAGGCCCTTATATTTATTACGTTTTAAAAATTCGGCATTTTCAGCCGCACAGAATTGACTCCATATTAAAAATCGTTGAAAATCATTAATAGATTTAGGTTTCATTATGTTGCATCGTGTCTCGTATAGGCTTGCGACTGGTGCTCGCTAGGGTTATAGAATCCATGGACTCGCCAATATTTAAAAAGTAAAAATAAAACCCGCATATATTTTATTATTTTAAATTGGTAGTAAACACATACATATTTATGAATGCACTTATTTTTCACAAATCACGACTCACGTCACGGGTGACGAGATATTTATTAAAACCAGGATTTATAATGAAGAATGAAAATAAACACTAATATTTAAGTACATCTCGTTTATAATCGGTTCCTGCAAGACATGTATAAAATTTAGTAATTATATTTAAAATTCTTATATTTCGACAATTTACTTCGGGATTGTTTATGGAGAGACTAGATTTCTAAAAATCACAATAAATTTTGTTATATGGAAAATCATCTCATTGTAAAACATCGTCTTTTCAGCGTCTTTTATTTTACAAGGATTTTTGGAACAAATGAAAGTATGAGTTGCACGCTTAGCACATGATTGGTGCGACAATGTGTCGCTGCGAGATAGATTTCCCGTCTTTTACTAAGTATATATAAATAAAAGAGGGACGGATAGTCGATAGTCTATCTGGCGGTGACATATTCTGGCATACTCATGTGCTAAGCCTATTTACGTAAACATATTAGTTAGATTGCCATTTTGACTTAGGAAAAATATTTTTACATTAATAATGGCGGCTCCATGGATTCGAGAACCACGGCGAGCATTCAAAAGTCCCAAGTCTACTTATGTGTTAAATGAAACTATAAATGTTAAGTTCTTCTAAACTTAGTTATCTTTAAATACTCGCATAGAGGTAACTCGATCGTTTTTAGACTAAATAGGGGAGATGACCCCACTGGCTGATAATGTGCATTGCGTAGTTGTAGCAATTGTTATAAAAGGTGTGACATGGTATACCATCACACCTTTATAATGAACCAGATGTAATGAACCAGACTTGTTGGTACGGCAAAGGAAAATAGAAACTATGGTCTATCGATTTTATTTTGTCTTAATAAAGTCGAACAGTGTTAAACTTAAGCAACATTTTTGGGAAAACGGTGAATGTAATTTTTTTTGCTGATTAAAATCATACCTCAAATAATCAATTTCGATATTACCTCAAATTATCCCGTTTACAAATTAAAAAATTTAATGTTAGGGTACCTATTGTCTGTGTTCAAATCTATTTGAAATTTGAATTATTTTGTTAATATTTTTAACCCTATGCCACCCGTAAGAGCCATTTTCAATTTTACGGTGTTGATAATAAGGAACATGTCGCGTGAGTGACGGTAGTTGCGACTTGATACTTTTACAATTGCTACAGCTACCAAATGAACAATTCTATAGTTGTAAATCTTACATAATAAATAAACATAAGCCCAACGCACTCTGAGTTATGTTAACTCAATGAATAGATAAGTAATATGGGTTCAACCATTACAATACATAATGTATAGTATTATTCAAATTTCCAGATCATTTTATTACTAAACAGTCAAACTGACAGAATAAATTATTATAATACGAATAATTATCCTAATTTTAAATATTTAAATATCGCCTTCTGGGTCTTTAAACTATGAAAAGTAAACTACAAATGTAGACTCTAGTCAAACTATGATTTTATTTAATGAAACTGGGATTGTTGTAGTTTCAAAAACGTTTCGAAATTTTATTGAAATTGTTGATTTTATTTTTAAATCAGACCAGAAATAAGGAGCTGGCAACACGTTCTCAATTATATTTATAGATATGTGTAGCCACATTGCATGCAGAGCACAGTATGCTTAGCAAATGATTGGTCCGTCAGTATGTCGCCGCGAGATAGATTTTCCATCTTTTACTAATACATAATTATATGAATAAAAGAGGGATGGATAGTTTGTCTCGCGGCGACATAGTGTCGCACTAATCATGTGCTAAGCCTACAGAGCAGATAGCCGATGGGGTCGAAAAGTCAAGTGGATACGACGGTTTGAATAACTCCGTATAGGACGTCCACAAGATGGACAGGCTTACCGCAAACACCGAAGTTCGTAGATGTCGGGGATTTGTCTCTGTCACTCCAAAAAAGGCGTCATTAGAGTGACAGAGAAAAAGCCCCGTTTGCGACCTACGGTGTCGCGGTAGCAGGTCAGACAACCTTATGAAGGTTGCAGGGCGCTTCCAACCGGCGTAAGCTCCAAAGGACATGTTCAGTAGTGGACGTCTTATGGCAGAAGTGATGCGTTATTTATTTTTCATCACACTTGCTGTCTAAGCGCGCCATTGCTTGCATGCATAGCGGGAGTAATAGAAAAGTGAAATTCCCTAGGGAGTAATAGAAATATCAGCACGTCATTTAATATTTTTTTGTCGACAAGTGTGATGAAAAACATTGTATGCAACACGATCGGTAAGCGGAATACTACTGTACTGATGTACAATGTACCTACTATTTTATTTTTAATCCAATAACGAGTCAATTGAATTGGCCAATGTTGAAAATGTCTAATATCCGTAGATGAAATAAATGCGTCATGTACAGTCAAGTGCAAAAATAAGTATCGAAAGAATCCGTTCATAAATATGTTACGACGTTCTTATTACACAGATTTAAAGTGCACTGGGACATATTTTTGAACATTTTTCTGTACACCATATTTTGTCTTTGACTGTACTCTGGAGAGAATGCCACTGTTTTTCGTAAGGTTTCTTAAATTTCGTTTTTGGTTGATACAGTCAATCCAATTGGAACCCTAAGCGACTCGGGAAACATGTCAAAGTACTTATTGTTAATAATTAGATTGTAAGAAATCTCTTACTACTTGTCATTTTGCCATGCTTCTATAGTGGCATAGGATCCCAATTGGTTGAGGGTACGTACAGATCATCATCATCATCATCATGTCAGCCGAAAGATGTCCACTGCTGAACATAGGCCACCCCCAAAGAATGCGACAAGACCTCCCCAAAGATGCCCAAAGGGTAATGGAGAGGGCTATGCTAAGAGTCTCTCTGCGAGATCTGATTAAAAATGAGACCATCCGCAGTAGAACCAAAGTAACCGAAGTAGCTCTCCGAATCTCTAAACTGAAGTGGCCGTGGGCGGGGCACATTACGCGTAGAACCTATGGCCGTTGGGGCGGGAAGGTTCTCGAGTGACGGCGGTACAGATAATAAGAACATAATATAAAGAACTGTCAGCTTTCCTAACATCTGGTCTGATTAAACTCGAAACGGTTATAGATTTTAAATCTTGCAAATATTAATAAAGTGATATTAAAATAATTATTTAAGATGCTTATTAGGTTTATTGGCAGCTGTGAATACTCGTTTATTTAAGTTAAAATAAATAAAATAAAAGTGACTAGTATTGAAAGCAGATAAAAATCAAACCACATTCCAAAACTCATTATTCTTGTGGTCTTTCATTGGTTAATGAATGACAAATAAAAATTAGGTAGAAAGTGTATGACCTTTTATAGTAAAATGTCACACTTTGTCGCCAGAAATGCTAAGGCAGCTTAATGAAAAATCATAAGATAATTTCCATGCAAAGGTACCTACAGCGGCCCTACCGCGAATTCCGAAGTTCGCAAATTTCGAGTATTTGTCTCTGTCACTCTAATGACGCCTTCGTTGGCGTGACAAAGACAAATCCCTGAAAATTTCGAACTTCGGAAGTTCGGAGTTCGCGGTAGACCAACTAATGCAGTGCAAAATCTAAACCCATCGTATTTTCACGGAAATATCCGAATTTACCTATCTGTTTCAATTAGCTTCAGTGCAACGGATACTGTAGGCTTAGCACAGGATTAGTGCGACAATATGTCGCCACGAGATAGACTATCCATCCCTCTTTTATTCATATAGTTAGTAAAAGATGGAAAATCTATCTCGCGGCGACATGCTGACATACCAATAATGAGCTAAGCATACAGCAGGCTTTTAGCACATGATTGGTGCGACAGTATGTCGCCGCGAGATAGATCTCCCGTTCTACACTAGCTATATTAACAAAAGAGGGACGGATAGACTGTCTCGCGGCGAGATTCTGTCGTGCCAATCATGTGCTAAGCATGTGGATCAATATTCATTGTGACAGCAATATCGATTGGGACGCTCTGTATACTAATACTGTATTTTAAATGTACAGAGGTTTTGTCTTTATCTGCTTACATAATTTCCAACTTTAATTTACCTACGTCAGTATAAGTGCGAAGAAGCTACATAGAAAACCATTGTCAAATAAATTTGTATTTTTTTTTTATACACCACGTACGTAACGCACGTTGATAGCAAAGAAGCCAGACAGCCAGCGGATCTACCGCGAACTTCGAAATCCGCAAATTTCGAGGATTTTACTCAGTCACTCTAATGACGCTTT